>PVKV010004705.1:71991-124634 GCA_004027835.1 Alouatta palliata
CGAGGCGGGTGGATCACGAGGTCAAGAGATCGAGACCATCCTGGTCAACATGGTGAAACCCCGTCTCTACTAAAAATACAAAAATTAGCTGGGCATGGTGGCGTGTGCCTGTAGTCCCAGCTACTCGGGAGGCTGAGGCAGGAGAATTGCTTGAACCCAGGAGGCGGAGGTTGCGGTGAGCCGAGATCGCGCCATTGCATTCCAGCCTGGGCAACAAGAGCGAAACTCCGTCTCAAAAAAAAAAAAAAAAAAAAATGACAGCTGAACAGGAATAGAAAATTTCACATAAGTTTACAATGTGTTTATATATTATTAACTCATTAAAAATAATTAGGGAAAATAACACATTGATTAAATATAATATATTATCCTTAAACTTTAAAAGATTTCATCAGGCATAAGAAAATAATAGTATAAGTATATGCCACTCCTCATGGCATGTTAAATAACTTGGCCAAGGTCACATAGACATACGCACTCCATGCACATAACTCTATAGTGGTAGAGTTAAAATTAAAACCCACAGCCATGGCATTAACCACTACTGTCAGTTCTTATACAAGCTATTTGTCCTCATATCCATAACATTAAAAGATCCAGTTAAAGAAAGGAATCCACAGGTAAAACATACTTGAAAAGTATAAGAATCACCTCATTATCCAATCTTGCAATCTGCCTGTCAAATTATGTGTACAGTACCTGAAGAGAGCAATAGAGCCAAGGGATACATGATAGGTAGGAAACAGGTAGTAAAAATGTCCAAAAGCTACCTGGGTTTACCTCCTTTTGCAATGAGATTTTTATGTGAGGGAACTGGGGGCAAATGGGACATGGGACACTGGCAAACCTAAACACTTAGAGAAGATGTAAAGAATTAGGAGTCTAAGTACCCTGGAAGACTTTGTTGGTAGTGGTTCATAATGAATTCAAGCAGCATGTGTGTGTGAGTGCTTGTGTGAGCATGTTCAAGTATACTTTAGAATGCAGGCTCAAATTAATGCCTTATCTTTCTGTTCTTGTTAGAAACACAACCTCACTAGCAGAATAGACTGAACTGACTTGAAGGTATTCCACGGATCTGGTAAGAGCTGAAATGAAACAAGAAAACTAGGACCAGAAAAAGAATGGATTTGGATAACATCAGTTGCAGTTGATTAAGCAATTACCATTTGTCTGATGAAGATGTAAAAGTGATAGGAGAAAACTGGAGTGAATGTTAAAGCCCAAGTTCCAGGCTTGGTTCTGCATTCAATACAAATCTGGCTACTTCAAATGTTTACTGGAGTCAATAGGATTTCTTGAATAAACTGGACTTTCTTATTAGTACACTTGGATCTAACATTAACAAACTCAGATACCTTTGGTAAGCTGCCTTTTCTTCCTAGGCGTTAGTCTGCTCATCACTAAAATAGGGTTAAGAATAGTACATACTCTACTGTTTAACAGTGGATTGAAGCTACATTGAAATTGCTCAATAAATGTTAACTACGTTACTATCACCATAATGCCTGTTATTGTTACCATCTTTAACAACCATCAAATCTCATCCCAGAGATTTCTGTCATACATTAAAATTTAGAACAAGTCAGAAAAATTCTTCTCTCAAATTAAAAAGTTTTAAATTGGTACTATTTATATGTTCCCCAAACTAGAAATATGAACACATTTTCAATTCCTTTTTCATTCCTTTCCACATATAGAGGTCATTCTCATTGAAATCTATCTTCAAAATGACTCTTGAATCTTCCTATACTATTTTATCTAGACTCCTGATATTAGATGATGAATATTCCTAGTCTTTAAGAAGCAAATAAAAACCTCACCCTTGATCTTCCAGCTGCCACACTACGTATCTGCTCTTCTTCACAACAAATGTCCTATAAAATGTCATTTTTAATCACCAATTCTATCACCTACCTTCTAGTTTCTCTTGAACAAATGACTCTCATGCTCTTATCTACCATTCCACTGAAATAGTTCCTAACAGGGTCACCATAATCTCCCTGATGCAAAGTCTAAAGGCTAATATTCATTTCTAACCCTGACACATAGAAAGTGTTCAATAACTTCTAGTTCAATGAAAAACTTTTGTCATTTGCTATTACAACTTTTGTGCTTACAAACTTGGATCCTCATTAGACCATGAGTACCCAGAAGGTAGAGACTATGATTTATTTCAAATTTAAGAAGCACAGTGCCTGGCACAAGTATACACTCAAGAAATGTTGCCTGAAAAAATGGTTTTTTAAATAATAAAGTTTCATTTCATTCATACATTGAAGTATCACATTATTCTACATAAACTTGCTGTCAAATGTGCTTCCTCTCCCTTTCCAAATCTCCTCATTAAGATACTTGAAAATGAATCACAGGCCTTCAGGGATCATCAACACTCTTTCAAATGACACCTCAAATAGCTTAGGTTCCCCTGGCACTCAGTCTACGGCAATTTCACACATGCCCCACGCATGGTGTGCACTTCTTATCAGATTCACAAACTACCCTGATCATATTCAGATTATACTTAACCGCTCTTCTTGCTACACTGCCTTTTCTATTCTGGCTCAACTGCCAAGTAGCTGAAAAAGAGTATATGAAGTTGAGAACAGGGGAAACCAGGGAGCTGTCTTCTATCCTGCAGTGCTGAAATTTTACATCCATAAATTATCTATGTCATTTTCCAAGCTGAGCTAAAGAAAAACAAGCAATCAAACAACAACAGCAAAACCAGTTATATCTGTGTTGGAACCTATCATCAGCACTCCCTATCTCCACTTATCTCTCATGATTGGGAAAAAGAGAAGGCAATAGCTTTCTGGAATATCATGAGTAAAATAGAATCCAAGAGCCTGACTAGGAATATAAAACACGAAAGACATGAAGAACATAAACTGGAATTGGGGAAGGTAAGAAAGAGCATTTAAAAGCCAACACTTGACAGATTCATACTTCTTTTCTACAAACAATAGCTTTCTTTGAAATTAAGGTTTATGGTCACGTTGTGAAACCTCTGATATAAAACCAAGTGAATTTAAACACACACACACACACACATACCTTTAACTATAATTAAAGGAATCAACCATATTCAGATAACCTTTCCCTTTCTAATACTGTCATTTTTCTTCAATAAATCCGTATTTACAGAGTCACTCTACAGTATTTCATCATTTAATCTCATTATAAATTACAAATGAAGACATTTTAGGCAATAGCAAGCTAGCACATTGCCATAGCAAAATAGTAATTAAATATAAATACTAAAACCACATGAAGAACACAACTGTTCTTCTTCCTGGCAGACCTGGCACCCAGGATGGAGGCACTTTCTCAGCATCCTGCATCTAGGGCCTGGGTATGTGAATCAGTTTGCCCCATGGACCTCCAGGGAAGTTTGCTAGGTAAGGGGGCTGGAGTCTGGAGTGCAGAGCTCTGAGATAGGCTTACCTCCATACTTTGGACATGGCTATGCATTTGAGGATGCCAGTCTTGGAGCTGATGCAGCCACCTGGACCACCATGAATGGCAACATCACTGTCACATTGAGGATAACAAACCTGAAGCATGGCCAGAGCCTAAGTCCTCACTGACTTCATGTAGCAAGTGAGTCACCCACAGCCCACTTCTTAATATGTGAAGAATAATACATCCCTACAGTTTAAGTTCCTTTAAATTCAGATATTTTGTTAAATGACGAGCCAAAAAGTAACCCAGCGACTAATTGAACTATGCACTGAGGCCAAATTTTCGACTGTCAAATTCTAAAATGTAAGGACTTTTTATTTAAGTCATTCATTTAATATGTTCAATTTTATTTCAGGAAAAACAATGATTTCTACCTATTTTAGATCAAAAAATGTATGTGTTTAAAGTACTTATAGATACAGAACTAAGTAATAGAAGGTGTTACACATAATTATACCATGGCACCTGTTAGGATATAACTATTGGAATAGATTAATGTTTCCCAAAGTGTTTCTTGGAGCACTAATTCCTAAAGATGCTCCCAAAGAAAGCTGATTTCGTGACCATGTAAGTTTAGAAAATGTTACTTATTATAATCTGTCATAAAGTTTCTATTCCATATTAACATTAAAGAAACTGAGAAGCCTTGCAGTTAAAAACAAATGAACTTTATTTATCACATAATTTTCCTCAATTTTTCAGGTAACACCCCTTAACATCCCCAAAACATGGCTGGTGGAATTTATCTAAATGATTATTGAAGTCCCTCTTAGCTCCAAAGTTCTACAATTAAAGGCAGTTGCTAGCTGGGTCAGCAGCTCTCTCTCTTACGATAGTTACTAGAATGCAATGTGCATGGATACACCTCTGTTCTATGGGAAAGTTTTGGAGAGCAGATTTTAGATAAGTAGATGCCCATAATGTTTGCTCCCAAAACATGTATGCACACAGATGCACAGACACATTTTACACAGGACAATGGCCTCCCAAAGCTCTCATTGTATTTGTTAACAAGGTGATAGTAAATCATAGATTAATTGGGCTCCAGCAATGAGTAAAACACTTCATAAAGGACCATTTACCACTTTCAGTCATCCAAGTTCTGTCCCCCACACAATAGTTTGGCAAATAGTACCAAACAATATTTTTAGCTCTACATTCTAGCTGTAGATGAGAAACATAGCTATGTTAACAGATTTTTGACCAATAAATACATTAATTATGTTTCAAATAGTGTTGGGGAAGAAGAAGAGAGTAGTAATTAACTGTATGGACATTAGAGTCAGAAAGACCTGGGAACCAATATTAATTATACAACATTGGGTATGCTACATAACCATTTCAAGCCCCCAATTTGTATTTGTAAAATGGACGTCATAAAATCTTCCATAAATGTAGTTATAAGAATTAATGACACCTAAGGAAAAGTATAACCCATAGTGTGTGCCTGACACTTGGCAAACATTCAATAAATATTGCTTGTAATTATCATTATTACTTATACTACTTTAAAAAATATTGATGGAGGTCTGCTGAATGTTTCATTAGTTCCTTAAGGATAGGAGCCGTATTTATTATTTCTGTATGTCACAAAACATAGAAAAGCACCAGCAGCCTCATAGGTACTGATAGAGAATTGATTCGTAAGAAATTGATCTGGGTTAAAACTGAACCACCAGACTTTAATGAAGGAATACCTAGTGAAACTCCTAATCATTCCACTAATTACAGGAAAAATGTGGTGATGGAGTTGTTGCTTTATTTTTATGTTTAATATACTGTCTAGTTCACCTCTGCATATGCCAGAAAAGCTGAGTGCTTGTATTCCATGGTAATTTTCAAAAGAAAGCTGAAGGAAATCTCTCAAAATCCTTAGTTCCAGAAGTATTAATAGTGACAGCTCCAGCTCATCCTTTTCATATTATATGTCAATGTAATTCTTCTCTAAATGCCCAAGAAAAACTTTATGTTGACCCTATGAAAATAATGATTCCTGGGCAAATCAACCACTTAAAAAGTCATCAGCTGTTTTTTCCAAGTACCAAGTAGATCTTTAGTTAATGTGCTATATTACATGGCAACAAACCAGTAAACACCAATTAAGAAATGTTTTCAGTATGACTTGGAAGATTTTTTACTTGTCTCTGAGAACCTTTGGGATTCCCTGAAGGCACTACGGTTCTTATATCCACCTCATCTTCCTGCTTTCTTGGCTTATGCCTTTACAGCAGCAAAATGTATAAAAATGTCCCAGTTTCACTGACAAATATATTAAGACAGCAAGAGAACCAAGACTATTCAAATTTAGTAGAATCAAAATGGTTAACAAGCTCGAGCTCCTCGGTTGCAGGTATAATAAAACAGGTAGTAGCCATGACCCTCTCCTGAATCTCTGCCCCAACCCACCACTGGAAATATGTTTTCTGGTTAATTTGTTAGTATTGTCCTCAAACAAAGAGCCCCTTTTTATTGACAGGTGCAGACAAAACTGGAAAAAGCTACACAAAAAGGACTCAATAAAAAAAGAGAGATGGCCTTGCTGAGAAGGTAGTTCTTTCTGATTTTGTGTAATAGACTTCACTTTGCCATGAAATTAAATTTATAGTATATCTGCTAGACACTGGGACTCCAACAAAGCTTCACTATTCCCTGCCTTGACATTAAAGCAGGCATTTTCATGAGGAAGCCATTTCAAGCCAAATAACTGGTTATATGAGCCATTTACAGAAAGCCTTTATTTAAAAAGAAAATGGATAGGCGCTACCATTTCCAGAAACTGTTTAGTGTACAGGCAAACATTCAAATTTTGTTTTCCTTGGAGAATACGCCTAAAATGACAGATGCAACAGTAGACAATGGGAAGCATTTTGGCCTAACACAACACCTTCGTGTTTATTATTCTGACTCATCATCTAGCATTTATCAGGTGGCAGGCAGCAAATGGGAGAGCAAAAGTGTATTTCAATAGCAAGTGATCCCATCATCATAAAAATCCAGACTGTGATTTCAGCTCTGGAGTGGATATCGCACCAGGAGGTGCAGAGTGCTGAGCATGATCTATGACGGGATCTCCATGAAGAAACCACTTAATCCTGAGCTCTAGAAAACTACCCAACCTGCACACACAGTGCTCCTTTGGTAAAGAGGACTGATATTGACCTACTGTGTTTTGGGCTTTAACTGTGGCTTCAATTTCCATTTATGCAACTAATTGATAATAAAAGAAATAGAAGGATTAAAAAGCCAAACAATGTCAGAGAAAAACTTTGGAAGGTTAGGTTGGGGAAAAGTGGAGGAGAATGCTTATTGCACATTTGAAACTATGTATTCATCAGAGAAAACTATATCTTATTTTAAAGTGTTAAAATGACAACATTAGATAAGCTAACTCATCCTACAACATATAAGGAAAGTGAGAAGAAAACAGTATAGTAAGAATTATTAATAAAACTGTTCAAAAAGCAGTTGATTTCTGACTGGCATGGCTTTTGGAGATTACCTAATTCAACTTCCCATTCATAAAGTGACAAAGATAAGACTATATTGAGTGATTTGTCCAGCGACAAAACTATACTGAAAACCAAGTCTGCCGATCCCCAACTCCATCATCTTCCACCAAGATATGCAGCTTCTGAAACAGATCTAGGAATAATAGCACTCAAACTCAAGCCTTCTAAACGCCTGGAACTTTAATCAAGTTAATTCCTGATATTGTTCATCACACAGTATTTTTGTTGTTGTTGTTCTGAAGCTTAAGTTCCCCAAGCTCCACACTCCTCACACTGATTTACATCAGGGGTGTCCAATCTTTTGGCCTCTGTGGGTCACATTGGAAGAAGAATTGTCTTGGGCCACACATAAAACATGCTAATACTAACTATAGTTGATGAGCTTAAAAAAAAAAAAAGTATCACAAAAAATTCTTATTATGTTTTAAGACAGTTTACAAATTTGTGTAGGGCCACATTCAAAGCTGCCCTGGGCTGCACGTGGCCCACAGGCTGTGGGCTGGACAAACCTGATTTACACACTCTACACACATGACAATACAAGAAAACCACAACAACATCTTAGAACATAAGCGGTGTCAAGGCACTGAAGCCATGATTAACACAATTCTCTAGGCAAGAGGTGAGTGAAGAGAAAACAAATGAAAGTCAGCTACGGCAAACTGTTTCTGTAAGATTAACCAAGGTGAGTTCTTTACAACAGGAAGAAACCCTTTAAATATCATAAACACACAGCTTGCAGCCTGGGGCATAACTGTGGTGGATGGGGAACGGGCCAACTCATGTAGCATGCAGAGGTAATAAATGGATCTGCTCTGCTGAGAAGAAGTTTTGGGCCAAAGTTTGACAGAGACACATGGAATGTGAGAGCTGGAAGGTACCTGAGTGCAGGTTAGGTTTATTACCTCATTTTACATGTGAGAACACTAAGGCCTCAAGAGGTTCCTTGATTTTGCAGTTCATTGTGCTGATGTTTCCCTTATTGTAGAGCAAGTCCAGCACCCTCTCTTTAAGTAAGAAACAGAAATTAATCAGAGGAAAATTTTTATAACTATTTGATATGGAAAAGAATATTTAGCTCTGAAGAGCTGACTTGTGGTTAAGTTCTGTGAGTTATGAGCTGCATATATTTGAACCTCTGTTCATTCTTCTGTAAAACGGGGATAACATTTTTTTCATACGTTTTAAGGATTAGATGATATTTGAAAGTGTTTTGAAACTATAAAGTCATGAACTAATAATATGATCTTTATTAATCCATGTTAAAAATAACATATACCACTATGTATGTCAAGAATGATAGGGCATAATGAAGTATATAAGGCATAAAGCATGCTCAAGGCTTTGGGAACCTTGCCATTTGGTATGGTTGCATGACTTTCTAGCATAAAGGGGATACTGCAGGAATTGGCAAACTTTTGCAGGAACCCAGACTCTCTTGAGTGTTTGATCAATCCTCTGGAATGTCTTCCAAGAAAAATGCACATCCTATGCACATTAACACAAGATTTCACATAAAATTACAAGTGCTTTTAAAAAGCTCATGTTAAGAACATTATACAAAGCAAAAGTCTCTATGAAAAGAGAATTATCTGCACAATTTGGAAGCCCTTTCTTTGTTTCTTTTGTTCATAAGATAAGGCACTCCAAACCATAAATCAAGTAACATTCTAAAAGCCACACTGAATTCAGGTCCCAAATATTGTCACCGCCACCTACTTAAAATGAAAGAAATAATGGAATGTGTACTATTATTCCAATCCATTTAATAAGGCAGACAATATAAATCCCTGTAAACTTCTGAACTAGAAATCACAGATCAAAGCATGAAAAGAAATAACTAGAATTAAAAGGAATGTAAACTGGAAACATTTTTAAAATCCTGAAACACAGAGCGTGAGTAATGCATTAATTAATATTAATAGAAGTTAGAATTTGGAAATTTCTTCTACTGAATAGGTAAACATCATTACTAACTTACTTCTGAGAGCCAATGAATTGCACTACTGTTTATAAATTATATTTATACATTCAAATACATATTCTTGTCTGCGCATGGACAATCCAGAATTGATTGAATTTGTACTACTTATTTCTATCTAAAATCACCTTGTAGCAGAGTCCTAATTATTGCCATACTTAGTATAACTGAATGCCTCAGAACAGTCACCTCACATAAGTAGGCAATTTGTAAGATCTCTTCAACCTTTACTTGAAGAGTCTTTTATTATGATGATAAAGGGCCTGGAATCTACATTATATGATGAATAGCTCAAAGAACTCTACTCACATAATGCTATTGTGAGTACCTCTATTAGCACTTCTTCCTCTACCATAATTATTTGTTTACACATCTATCTCCCCACCTAGACTGTGAGACTTTCCAGAAGAGGGGCTGTGTTTTATTCATTTTTGTACCCATACCTCTAAACATACAGCCTAGTACACAGTTGGTATGCAGTAAATTTTACAATAGAAAGAAGAAAATTAAGAGACTAGTTACAAGGAGGTGGATTCTGCTTAATATAGGAGAGAATAGTCTAAAAATTCACTGCATTATCAAAGTATAAGTTTAGTGAGTATTTGGTCAGTAGCTACATAACCAAGATGCAATAGATAGGAAACTCTGGTTCAGGTACAGGGCTATACGAGAAGACTTTATTAGAAGGTACAACTCTGAAGTTCTATCCGTTCCTAAAACATTGTATATTAGCCATTTATTACGTCTCCCTCCTCACTACCCAAATGAACATGTAAGTGTTTTCCATAAACTATTCTTTAATTCTTCTAAAATTGATTTTTCCTCTACAAACTGACTTTTAATATCTCAAAAAAGGGGGATGGTGGTGGCATTCATAAATTACTTAATAATGAAATATCCTAGTAATACAGATACATACCCAACTATGAGACAGGAACATTGTTAAATATATAATTTTGAAAAACTTTTACCCGCAATACCCAAATTTGATTTTATTATCAAGCAACTTAATTATGCTTGATAACAATTTTAAAAATTTAGCAAATATAAATCTAAAACTTGCAAACTTGACTTTCTCAGGAATTTGCCTTCTTGAAAGGGTTTTTAAAAATATTCTACTTGTTTCTGATACTCATTAAATAATTAGAAGCTTCCAGAAGGTTGATAAATGAGCCTTTTTCCTAATATTGTACATTGGACTAGAAGCTAAAAGGTACATTTCCTCATAAAACTTACTCTGTCCACTTGGACTCTTAACTAGATACATTCTTAACTTAGCAAGATCTTTCCACTTCAATATTTGGCATGTAAACAAGGAGAGAAATAAATACAGCGATTAAATCTGAAACAAAGTGAAAATGGAACACCTGAATAAAAGCATGGAGCTTAAAACAAAGTTGGAGAGCAAGGCAAACAGGAGGTTCAAAAGAGAGTCCAGAAACTCAGAGCAGAGGGCCCTAAAAACATTTACTTTGCCTCTCTGAGCTGGAGAAAGCGATCCTTAACAGGTTGTCACCGTGAAGAACCAGAACAGAAGAGCAGTGAAGCAGAAGGGTCTGAAAATGTATGTCCCAGAAAACAGGGGTCAGTCCCAGGAGGAAGAATTGAAACAGGGAGGACTAAACTGACACAAAGTCTAAGTCAAATCCAAAAAACCCAAAAGTAAGATGGCTTTACATATGCATAAATCCGTAAATAAAACTTTCTGCCCTGTTTCCTGAAGCAAGAGAAATGACTGTTGAGTATATAACCTGTTTAATCCTGTTCTTTACCAAAGGGGAGGAAAGCTGCTAGGATCAACTCAAATTCTGACATACGCTACAGGCTCCACTCTCAGACAGAAGAAAATAGGTATGCTTTCGTCTTAGTTCATTTAGTGTTGTTATGACAGAATACCTGAGGCTGAGTAATTTATAAAGAAAAAAGGTTTATTTGGCTCACCATTCTGCAGGCTTGGGAGTTCAAGGGCATGATGCTGGCTTCTGGTGTGGGCTTCCCCGCTGCTTCATATTGTGGTGAAAAGTCACGGGGGAATGCAAAGGGCCAGACATGCATCCTTGCTTGGTAACAATTCACTCTTCTGGGGAACTGCTCTGTTCCCAAGAGAGCAACAACTCACTCACTCCCTAAAAATATCATTAATCTGTTCATGAAGAATCCACCCCCATGACCCAAACCCCACCCTCTAGGCATTTCCCAACACTGTCACGTTGGGGATTAAGTCTCCACAGTTTTGATGAGCACAATCACAACCAAACCATAGCAGTTCTCTTTTGCTAATACTGGGCTTTGGGGACAGGTAGCAGGTGTGGTGTAAAGCAGCACTAAAAAGGATCTCTGGCTCACAAAATCAGTCAGGAAAAAATACTTAAAATTCTGAACAGCTAGGACACCACTAATCAGAACAGACACTCCAAATACTGGAGCCATTATGAATGAATGACCAGTACCAAGGTGTATTTCATTAGTCCTGCAATCAGCCAATGAACACAGCTCTTTGGATGAAAGGGATCTCCATTTCCTTGACTCATTCTCCCACAGCCAAAAAGTCAACTATTTCCTGGATTTCTTTAACTTTTTCGGAGTCCTCTTGAAGTTCGTTTTGACCTCTTTCAGAAAAGAAAGTAGGGCAGATCACACATGGTAAGGGGAGCTTGGTATTTCATCTGTCCCAAGTTCTGAAAATGTATAGAACTATGTATATGACAAGAGAATAAAAAACAAGTATAACACAAAAGTAAGGGAAGCTTCATCAGATTAATCGATGGAAGTAGGGAAAGAAAATGGATAGCTATTTGTTTCATTATTTGATTGGTCTGGCTTTCTCACTGGACTGATATTTATGTTAGTGAATTGTAACGATAAGAATCATATATATTTTGCTTAGAAATCATTGTATCTCTAGTGCTTGGAACACAGTAAAGGCTCAATAAATGTTTCCATTCTCTCAGTTTTTTTAACCAGCAAACAATTTCTCTCTCTCTCTTCTCGTTTCTCTCCCACTCCCTTTGAAGAACTTTTATTTCTGACAGTAAGATATGTTACATTTTTTTTGATTAATCCTACCACTAGAAACAACAAAAATTTTCTGAATAAAATATATATTTAAAACCTGCTAAATGCAATGATGGATGACAAGAAAATAACAAATAATTAGAAATGAACTCCAGGCAAAAGCAGGAATTTACAAAATTCAGTGAAATTGAACTTTGGTTTTGAGGCTTTCATCTCTGATTTGAGATGGAGAATATAAAAGAGAGGTTAAGAGATGGGGAGGGTAAGGAGAGCAGGGTTTAAAAACACATAGACAGCATTCAAAAAGAGATAGGAAAGAGAATAAGAGAGAGGTAACATTTGACAAGATAATGGCAAAGCATTTTCCAAAGCTAAAAATACACTGAATTACAGACCCCAGAAACACAACAAATTCCAAACAGTACATATAAAAGGAAACATATCTAGAGAAAAAGGATGCCAAAGTAAAAACGAGTTCTTAACAATAGTCACAGAATAAAGAAAAATGGAAGGAACAAGAATTGCACTGAAAGTTGACTTACAGTAAATGAAAGCTATAAGTCTTCTAAATGATGTGGCAGGTAGAATTCTTGGTGTGTAGGTATACATACATTTCTACCAGTCAATCCAACATCGCTGTGAAGAGATTTTGCAGATGTAATTAAAACCCCAAATTAGCCTTAAAATAGGAAGACTAAATATGCCTGATCTAATCATATAACTCTTTAAATCTTTGTCTGGAAGTCAGAGACAGAGGAATTCAGAGACTTGAACTATGAGATTTGACATGCTGATGCTGGTTTAAATGTGAGGGATGTTACATGGCAAGCAATGTGGTAAGCCTCTAAGCCCTGAAAGCAGCCCCTAGGTGACAGCCTGCAGGGAAACAGATAGAACCTCAACGCACTGAATTTTGTCAACAAGAATAAGCTTGAAAGCACATTTTTTTTCCCAGAGCATGCAGAATAAAACTCAAACTAGTCAACACTCTGATTTTAGCCTTTACATACCATTATCAAAGAAACCAACTACACCATGCCAGCCTTTCGGCCTATAGAACTTTTACCTAGTCAATGGCAGCTGTTTAAATTGCTATACTTGTGGTAATTAGTTACACAGCAATAGAAAACTAACACAAATAAGTTCAGTGTGCTATGACGAAAAGATTATAAGCCTAGAAATCTCTACTCAGCAAAAATGTATTTCAAAAATTTAGGCAAAATAGACATTTTTAAACAAACAATAAAAGGCATCCCCGAAAAGAACTTTTCAATGAGCAAATCCTTGCTAACAGAAATTATAAAATATATACTTAGAGTAGATGGAGAGGGCAGTGGTGTGAGATGCACAGAGGGATGAAAAATAAAGTAAGTGGTGAATTAGTGAATATACCTAAACTGACATTAACTACAAAGCAGTTTTAAATAGAATTTTAAAATGATAGCACTAAAACATATAATAATATTAGTGTATGTCAGAAAAGGGGTGATAACAGTTAAAGGGTCCAGTATTAGCTCTTTAATTTGATTTTTAAAAAATGTATCCAAAATTTCTAAAGAAATCTCCAAAAACATAAAGATAGAGTGAATAACTTAGAACTTTACTAGAGAGGAATTTTGGGTGAGAAGAAAAATAGGCCAGATGTAGTGGTTCACGCCTATAATTTCAACTCTTTGGGAGGCCAAGGTGGGCAGATCACTTGAGCTCAGGAGTTCAAGACCAGCCTGGCCAACATGGTGAAACCCTGTCTGTACTAAAAATACAAAAATTAGCCAGGTGTGGTGGTGGTTGCCTGTAATCCTAGCTACTTGGAAGGCTGAGGCAGGAGAATCACTTGAACCCGAGAGACAAAGGTTGCAGTGAGCCAAGTTTGTGCCACTACACTGCAGCCTGGGTGACAGAAGGCAACTCCATCTAAATTTTTTTTAAAAAAGGAAAGGAAAACAAGGCAAGATAAGAGAAATGGGAATATAGAGAAAAATCAAATAGAAAGCAGAAAATTGTACAAATAAATTCAAATAATATTAATTCAAAACAATGGACTAAATACCATGGCTAATGAACAAATACACTAAGACTATTATTGCAAATACAGCCACATGTCATTTTTAAGACACATACATAAAACATGAAAATACATAAGGGTTAAAAATAAATCATTGCTAAAATAATTGTTTATCAAAAGAAAACTGTTAAGGCTATTTTAGCAACAATAAAATAGTGTGAAAATCAGAAAATATTACCAGAAATAAAGAAGAAGATAAAGAGATCAAAAACCAAAAAAAGAGAGAAAAGTTTTATTTTACGAGAAGACATATTTCTGAACATATATGTACCTACTAAAATAAACTCAAAATAATAAAGTACAAATGATCAAAATTTTAAGGAGAAACAGATAAAATTTTCATCATATTGGAATATTTTAACACAACTTTTTAAGTAACTAAAAAATCAAGGAGCCAAAGTAAAAACAAAACAAAATATCTGAATGAAATAATTGGTATGCTTTATTTAATGGCCATGCAGTTTTACTCTAAAACCAGATAATGTACAGATTAAGCACGTGAATCATATTTATGAAAGCTGGTCACAGGCTGGGCCATAAACTAAATCTTTATATATTTAAGGAAATTAGTATACAGATCAAATTATCTGACCACTATGCATATAGTAAGAAATCAATAACCAAATGATAATTTTAAAAAGTTGAAATTAAAAACAAGTTTTGAAATTATGAAACACCTTATAGGTAGTGAATACATCAAATAAGTGTACAGTATTTTAAACTAAATTATCTTGCAAATTTTCTTATAAACACCTATGCAATACTGCCAAAGTGGTACTTTAAAGTCTATCTGTAGCCATCAGTGTTTATAGAAAAAAGTAAAAATTAATAAGCAAAGAATCTCTGTTAGATCAGAAAAAGAAAAACCAAATCAAACCAAAGAATGCAGAAGAAAGCAACTAATTATGATAAACGCAAAAATAAGAAAATGGAAAGCAATACTGCAATAGAGAAGATCAACAAAGTTATCTGGAAAAATAAGATAGACAATACCCTGAGAAGATTAATCAAATAGGGGGATGATACAAACAAATAGTAATAGGAAATGAGGAAGAAAAATAAATGTATATTTTGAAGAGATAAAAACTATGTACGAAAATAAATATATATCTACAAATGAATATAAGAAATGTATATGACATAAATGAACCAAACTAAACACAAAAACTTGAAGAAATGAAAAAACATTTAAATTATTGATACAAAGATTCAATAGGCCAATGCTCTCATTTTTATAATTTCATATGATCCTTCAAAAATAGCAACAGTTTTATTAATAGACAAGCTGATTATAAAGTTTATATTAAAAATAAAAATTCAAACTCTGAAAAAAACTAAAACAATGAGTGAGAACTAGTTATAATATTTCAATAATTATGTGGCCTCAACTATGAATAGACAGATCAAAGGAACAGATGAGGAAATCCAGAGCTCCAGTGCATTTTGGAACTTAGAAAAAGATTAAAATGACATCTCAAACTTATGAAGAAAACACAAATGACATAGCTAATCGTGTTGAATAGTCATCTGGATAAAATTAGGTTAGATTCATACCTCATATCATACACTGAGGATAAATTTTAAATGGATTAAGACTCCATAATTTTTTAAAACAGCAAAACATGGGAAAAATAATTGTATAAAATGAGAGTGAGCAAGGTCATTTTAATAAAGATTCAAAATCCAGAATCTATAAAAAAAAATATGGGTAGATGCTACTACAAGAAAAACAAAATATTTGTTGGCAAGAAAAATTAAAATCACATAAAAAACAAAAATTACCTGGAAAATATATTTTCAGCCTCTATCGAAGTTAATTTTGGTGATATATTAAGTTTCTCAGTATTACTAAGGAAAAGATCTATGATCCAACAGAATATATGTTGAAATAAAAGATCCAAAATAAAATGACACGGAGAAACCCTTCGAAATATTATATTTAGCAAAGACGGTTTGTGTAAGATCTCAAAAAGCACAGGCAACAGAAATAAAAAGATAAATTAGATTATATCAAGCTAAAAAGATGCTGCACAGCAAAAGAAACCATTAGCAGAATAAAGAGATAATCCACAGAATGGGAGGAAATATCTGCAAACTTTCCATCCAACAAAGAATTAATAACTAGGATATATATATACATATATAGACACATATATATGTACATATATGTGTGTATATGTGTCTATATATATATAGGTGTATATATATGTATAAGGAACTCAATTCAATGGTAAGAAAACATAATCTGATTACAAAGTGGGCAAATGATCTGAACAGACATTTCTCAAAAGAAGACATAAGCATGGCCAAGAAATATACAAAAAAATGTTCAACATCACTAATCAGGAAAATGCAAATCAAAACCACAATGAGATATCATTTTATCCCAGTTAAAGTGACTATAATCAAAAACACAAAAGATAAATGCTGATGAGGATGTGGAGAAAAGAGAATTTTTGTATGCTATTGGTGGAAATGTAAATTAGTACAGACATTAAGAAAAACAGTATTAAGATTCCTCAAAAACTAAACATAGAATTACCATATGATCCAACAATCCCACTGCTGGTATGTATCCAGAAGAAAGGAAATCAGTAATGTCAAAGAAATATCTGCACTCCCATGTTTATTGCATTCACAATAGCCAAAACACACAACAACCTGAGTGTCCATCAACAGATGAACAGATTTTTTAAATGTGGTATACATATAAACAATAGAATATTATTCAGCTATAAAAAAAGGAAATCCTGTCACAGCAACATGGATGAACTGGAGGACATTATATTAAGTGAAATAAGCTAGGCACAGAAATAAATTGATCACATGTTTTCACTCACATGTGGGAGCTAAAATAGTTGGTCTCATGGAGGTAGAAGGCACATTGGTGGTTACTAGAGACTAAGAAGGATAATGGAAAAGGGAGATGAACAAAAGTTACTTAATGGGTCTAAAAGTATAGTTAAATACAAGGAATAAGTTATAGTGTTCAACAGACTAGTAGGATAACCATAATTATTATTGCATATTTCAAAATAGCTAGAAGATTTAGAATGATCCCCAAACAGATTTGATCATTACACGTTGTATGCGTGTATGAAAATATCACCTGTACTCCATAAATATGTACAATAATTATGAGTTAATAAAAGAGAAAGAAAAAACATTTTGTAAAACATATAAAAATATGCACAACCTCTCTTCATCATGGGAATAAATAATAAATGTACATGAGAAACCATATTTTTTCTCTCAGATAAAATGCCAAAAATTGCGGAGGTACTGAGGAACAGGCACTCCCACATTGCTAGTGTCTATCAAATCCATATGACAGAAAATGTGTCAATATCTATCAATACCTGTGACCAAGAAATTCCCTCTTAAGAATTTATCTCTGGATACACTTACACATATAAAATATAACTTACATAAAAGGCAGTTCATGGCAACATTTTTATTATACCACTAAATTAGAAAAAAAACTGCATGTTCATTCACACAATAAAAATTTATGCAGCTGTAAAAATGAATAAATTATATCTCTGCATATATGTGAAACAATCTACCAGGTATATTTTAATATAAAAAAGGAAACTGGGCTGGGAACAATGGCATATACCTGTAATCTGAGCCCTTTGGGAAGCCAAGATAGGAGGATCACTAGAAGCCAGGGGCTTGAGACCAGCCTAGGCAACAAAGGAAGATGTCTCTACAAAAACGTAAACATAAATAAAAAATTAGCTGGACATGGTGATGTGCACTTGTAGTTCCAGCTACTCAGGAGGCTCAGGTAGGAAGATTACTTGTGCCTAGAAGGTTAAGGCTGCAGTGAGCCATGATTGCACCACTGCACACCAGCCTAGGCAACATCTTGTCTCAAAAAAAAAAAAATTTTTTTTTTTGATACATGTCTAAAGCACTATAGTCAAATAGAAATAGCATGTGACACACAAATACAAATTTCATGTATAATTTTTAAGCTTTCTAAAGTTTAACAGTGTATTTTTAACCCAGCATATCTATTTCAACATATAGTCAATATGAAAATTATTAATGAGCTACTTTGCCACTTGTTCCTAGTGGCTAACATATTGATCAGCACTAGTCTACAGGATAATAAGAAATAAAAGCAGTGATTACAAAACTTGGCAACTATATGAAAAGGAAATAGTCATGGGAATAGACATATACCAATTGACTACATTACATATTTAAAAAATAAGTTAATAAATTGAATTTTAAAAATGAAGAGTATTGTAAATAACATGTTAATTAATTTAAAATTTAGATAACACGAACAAATTGTTAGCCTACTAAACCTGCTCAAGAAGAAATAGAAAAAAATAGCCCCTAATCAGTTAAGAAATTAAATTAGCAGTTTAACATCTCTGCATAAGAAAAAAGAAGACCTGAATGTTTATACTCATGAGAAAAAGAAGGAACATTTTTCTTCTCCCTGTAAGAATAATATATTCTTGATATCTAAGACTGATCGTGTGAAAGAAGAAAGACCAATCTCACTCAAGAAAATAAATGTAAAAGTCTAAAACAAATTACCAAACAACAGAAATCAAGCAATATAAAAAGATAATGTACCATTACTATGCTGGGTTTATTTCAGAAATGCAAAGCTGTTTAATACTAAAAATATAAATTGATGTAATGAATCATATTAATGTATTACTAGAGAGAATTCATGTGATCATCTTAGTAGATGCAGAAAAAGCATTTGATAAAATCTAACATTCATTTCATGATTTAAAAAACTTGAAACCACTTGCAAAATTGGGAATAGAATGACATTTCCTTAGCTTGATAAATACTAGCTCCCAAAACCTGTATCTATATAGTAAGCCTTATGGTATAATATAGTAACCTATAGTACAGAACCTTTATAGTAGTAAATCTATGCAGTATAACTTTAGCGGTAAAATAAGAAACAGGTTAAAAGATGACTTCTTCTGCCACATCTATGCAACATTATACTGACAATTATTAACAGTGCAGTAGGCAAGAAAGTAAATATATAAGAATTAGAAAGAAGAACCAGGGCTATTTTTTTTTTTTTTTTGGTTACATACAGATGATGTGAGTGTCTAGATAACTATTTAGAATTAATCGGAAAGATTAACAGATTTCTAAATTTTTTAAAAATCAACAAATTTCTATATGTCAGAAATGTACAACTAGAAAATATACATCAATTAAAATATACATCAATTAAAAAAATACATCAATTGCTCTATGATAAAAAAGAATAAAATATCAAGAAATAAATCTAACAAAGTATGCATAATAAATTATTTGAGAATTTTTTAAAATATTTTTGATCACTAAAGAAGACAAATAATTGGAAAGATAAATATTGTGTTCAGTTATTGGAAGATTAGTCCAAAGAGTCTAAATTGATTTATAAATTTAATTGTATTTCCAATATTTGGTTGATGTTTTATTGAAATAGACCACTAACTTATATCTCACACAAAAATGAGAGCTACATTCAACTCCAGGTACACTGAAGATGTAAATGTAATAAACAAGGCAATAAAACTTACAGAAACAATATAGGAAAATAACTTTATGACATCACCGTAAAGGATAATTTCTTAACCAAGGGGAAAAAAACACAGGCCACAAAGGGAATGACTGATTAATTTGACTTCATTTAAATTAAGAACTTTTGTCTTTAAAACAACATAAAGAAAGTGATGTATTTATATGGGTTGCTAGTGGCTGGGTAAGATCGTTTATGTATCTAACTTTTGGAGAATACATAAATGATCTTAGCCAGCCACTAACAGTCCATATAGGATCTTTGGACAAATTAGGAAAGGCATCATTACTGAATTTTTTTGTTAGTATAGTTTTGTAGAACTTGAACAGTTCTAACTGGGAAGCCTTCCAATGCCTCAGCAGACATCGTCTCTGGCTTCACATTCCTTCATCCCCACACTCTCACTTAATTACATGTATACACACCTTTGCCTTCAGCCAGATTCTATGGCACACATACCAGCAATGCACATACTTCATGCCCTCTTTTGACCTCCAGATGAGGCCATCACTGTAGGCAGAGGTAGAAATCAAGGCTCCAAAATGGGAGACAGTATACAAAAACTCAAATGGATCAAAAATTTAACTGGAAAATCTGAAACTGTAAAACTGCTAAAGTTTAAAAAAAAACAATTATATGTCATTAATCTAGATAATGTTTTTTTTGGATATGACCCCAAAAAGCACTGGCAACAATAGCAAAAATAGACAATAGACAAACGGGATTCCATCAAAACAAAAAGCTTCTTCACAGCAAAGGAAACAATCAACAGTGTGAAGGGATGATCTATGAAATGGGATAAAATATTTGCAAACTATACATCTGATGAAGGGTTAATATGCAAAATGTATAAGGAACTCAAACAATTCAATAACAATAAAATAAAAATCCAATTAAAAATGGCAAATGACTTGAATAGACATTTTTCAAAAGAAGACATACGCATGGCCAACATGTATGAAAAAATGTTCAACATTACTAATCATTAGGGAAATGCAAATTAAAACTGCAATGAAGTATCACACCTGTTAGATTGACTATTATCAAAAAGGTAAAAAATAACAAATTCTGGCAAGGATGTGAACAAACGGGAACCCTTGTACACAGTTGGCAGGAATGTAAATTGTATTTACGGAAAACAGTATGGAGGCCTCTAAAAAAATTAAAAATAGAATGACTACATGACACAGCAATCTCACTACTTGGTATATATCCAAGGGAAATTAGATCAGTATGTCAAAGTGATATCTACACTCCCATGTTCGTGGCAGCACTATTCACAATAACCAAGATATGGAATCAGCCTAAATTTCCATCAACAGATGAATAGATTTTTTAAATGTGGTATGCATACAATAATAATTACTGTTCAGCCTTAACTACTGCCCTTTACAACAATATGGATAAACCTGAAGTATGTTATATTAAATGTGCCAGGCACAAAAATACAAATATTGCACCTATTTGTGGAATCTAAAAGAATAGAACTCAGAAGCAGAGAGTAGAATGGTGGTTACCAGGGACTGGTGTGGTATGGTGGGATGGGGTTAATTGAGAAAATGTTGGTCAAAGGATACAAAATTTCAGTTACACAGAAGAAATAAACTCAAAAATTTATTGTACAACTTGTTGACTATAGTTAATAATATGTATTATACACTTGAAAGTTGGTGAGAATCAATTTTCCGTGTCCTCATCATAACAAAATAAGGGTGAGAGTTAATGCATATGCTAGTCAGCTTGATTTAGCCATTCCTCAATGTCTAAATGTGTATTTTCAAAACATCATTTTGTATATAATATATATATGATATTTGTTTGTCCATTAAAAATTTTTAAATAATAATGAAAACTGGCTATAGTAGAGTATAAGTAGGCCTAAATAGAGGCATGCAAATTGATTGAGTCCTAACAGGAATATACTGAATGATGGATTCTGACAGGAGCCGCAGGGGGAGACTTCCATGATAGGATTGGATCTTGGAGGATAAGAATTTTCAATCATATTGCAGACTAAGGGAATGCTATGAATAAAGACATGGTTCTGAGAATACTAGAAATATTATGAGTAGTTGAGCATGATGTTGTATATAGTAGGTGGAAGACTAGTTGATAGGGGTGCTGGGAAGGTAATTTATAGCCAGATGATTAAGTGTCTGAGTGCTATGTGAAAAACATTTAGAGCCAAAGAAGACATTGATTCTGAGGAAAACATGTGGACAACAGTTTTAAACAAATGCCCACTGAGCCTAGTACAACTGTAGGCACAACTGTGGACAAAAAATTATATGAACAAGATATGGTTTTTTTTATTTGTTTGTTTTTTTGAAGAAAAGCAAAATGTGGAAGTTTTAAGGCCCACAGTCACTATTGATGTCTACCCCATTTCACACACATGCTGACTTTGGGGGCCCGTGTCTCTGTGCTTCTCTGAGAACTTCCTCTAGTGCTACAAGAACTTAGCATTTCATGCACAGGGCTTCCTAGATGTGAAAGATTTAATGCCACAAAGACAAACTTCAATAAAATAAGAGACAGAAAACTGTGGGTAAATACTCCATTTCCCTACCTATGGAGGGAAAATTCTGAGGCAAATTCTAAATGATTTCTGAGATCATTTTCAGTGGAATTGAGACCCAGTTGCTCATGGTATTTATTCATCCATTAATGTACAATGTATGATATTTCTCCCTTGTATTTAATTTCCCCACTCCATCACTAGTACTTCTTGGTATCATTTTCAAATACATTCTCTGCACCTCTTCCTCAGAAAAATTGGAGGCAGGAGAGAGAAGCAATAGAAATGACTTCAGGTGAAGCCCAGAGCTCAGTAAATGGTCTCATAGTGTTTGCTTTCCCAAATATGTATATGGTTATTTTTAGTAGCTGTGTGTGTGCTCCTGTGGAATTTTGAAGGGATTGGCTCTCCCTCACTACTTCAGGACCAGGCCCTGCCTGCACATTAATATGATTGATCAAACATGAATGGCAAATCTTTAGGTGTGCCATCTTGTGTAACATATAACCAATCCTGTATGTCCACAATGTGTGTATAATGCCCCTGCAAACCTCTTATCAATCAAGAAAAATGCAAACCACCTGATAGAAAATGGGCAAAAGACATGAACAGGCACCTTACAAAAACGAAAATGCCCAATGAACATATGAAAATGTGCTTAATCTCATTAGTAACTAGGGAAATGCACAATCATGTTTCTAGTTCACACCCATTGATTTGACAAAATTAAAGCTTATCAAATTTTTGCAAGGCTGTGGCATAATGGGAGTACCAATGGTAGGAATGTAAATTGGTACATTCGCTTTGGAAAATACTTACACATTAAAGTAAAAAAACATGCTCATACCTTAAGATTCAGCAATTTTATTTGTAGATATAAACCCTCGCCCATGAGCACCAGGACAATGTTTAAGAATGCTCATTGTAATGCAAATTATTATAGAAAATAACTAAAAACTGGAAGATATGTCATTGAGCAGTAGAAAAATAAGAAGTCTGAAAATGATGCTGCATAGTGCCAGCCTTCTATCAGGGCAAGGCTTTGAAAGGTGTCACTCTGAACTTCCTCTACAGGGTGGTAAGTCCATGCAGTTAAAGCTAGAGAATATGTTCCACCCTCATATGCTCAGGGAAATTGTCATTTTGTAAAATCTCAAGACTGCTTCCATGGCCTGTGCTGACATTTGTACATGTCTGAATCAAGGTAAATAATGCTGCTTAATAACCTGAGAAATGATCAAGGAGTGGCTCTTTGGTGAAATCCAGGAGGGTGGGTTTAGACAGCTTGGAAGGTCCTATTGTGGTGGACATGGATGTGTCTAGAAGATGCAGAGAGAACACAAAGGAAGCGGGCTGTGGAGACCAAGGGCCAGGTGACAGTCCTCCTACTTCTCCATGCTTTTGGTGAGGGAGTCTAATATTCTAAATTTAAACCCAGTCTTCCAGTTCCTATGAAGGCATATTTGCCAAGAAAGTATAATAGAAAGTTTTATGACTTGTTAGCTTGACTTACAAATTTCAAATACTAGGTTAGATGGTATGGAGGTCTCCATTTGTATCCCTGTGCTAGGTTCTGAAAAGACAGCAACAGGCCTGATTGTGAAAAGTAAAAAGAGACACTTCGACGGAGAATTATAAGAAAGTTCATTATGATCATTTGGTATGTCACAAACAACATAGTAATCACATTAATTGAATAAAAATATAGAAATTATAGAAAATAATAATAGAATAAATCACTATCAAAGATATAAACTCAAGAAATCCAAATGTTTTCACCTCTCTGGGTATCTCTCCAAAACTTTTTATCAGAAATATTAAGAAATTAGACATAGCTGAGCAATTACACATGAAAATAAGTTCCATGAATTTGGCTATACAGCTTTCATTGTGTATTAGATACTGTACTGAAATCTCTTCGTATTCAATTTCAGAGGTTAAAACATGAGTCATTAGCTCAAGTCAAGAAATGTGAAATATCCAGTCTCCATTTCACCATTTTTTAATTTTCAAAATCATAAGGTCTTAAAAATTCTATTTGGTTTAAAAAAGGTGACCATTTATTTCAATTCAACATCTCCACTACCCTTATGGGAAAAGTAACTTTGCCATTATAGACTTATTATTTTTTTAATTGACATATACCATGTATGTTTGTATCATGTATAACATATTTCAGTGTATACATGCATTATGGAATAAATATAGCTAATTAACAAATGTGTTACCTCAAATAGTTATTGTGTTATGATGAGAGCACTTATCCATTCTTTTCACATTTTTCAAGAATATGATGTCATCATTGACTATAGTCATACTGCTGTGCAACAGATCTCTTGAATTTATTCCTCCTAACTATAATTATGTATCCTTTGACCAACATATCCCCGTCACCTCCTTTTCCCTAAACACTCAACCTCTTGTAACCAGCTCCTACTATAGATTTTTGACTCAGAAGCTGCTACCATAGATTTTTGTTTGATAGTCACCAGTGTTCATCCTAAATCTTGGGTTATATCACACACACAAAAAATACTGCAAAATATTTCTCCAAGTTCTAGGCACATAAAAGTCACCAATTGATCTAAACATATGAAATCCAAAAACAGATAAATGGCGAATGACGGCAAATATGAATGAGCTTTTGCTGAAATAAGCACAAGAGAGAACAAAAGGGAAATAATAGATGTTTCAGCATTGCATTGGAAGGGATTTATAAAAATCATCTATTCACAGCCCAGTCCCTGACAGTCACTCACCATCCATCTCCTCACCTAGAATAAATGTTTTATTATTGCAGATGCCTGCTTGTAGTATAGTCTTGACACTTGGTAGGAGCTCAGTGGTAGACATATGTTAAATAAATCAGTGAATCAATAAATCAGTGAATCAATGAACAAATAGATTTTATTTCTTAAATTCACTTGCTAGTTCTCATTTATCATCTTTTTATTTATTTTAGACTATGAGCACATTAATTAATGCTTCTTACAGCTGCCAAATTTTTCCCTTAATTCTTGTTTTGGTGCTTCCCTTTCATTTTTTTCTCATTTAAAGCATTTTCATATATAAAATTTCAAAGAGCTTAAAAAAGTGAAATGTCAATCTGGAAAACATAGTCATGGCCCACCATCACATTTATCCTCTTTAAATAAAACTACTGCCATTCAATAATATCATATTTTATTAATAGTATCTTAAATAATGTTTTCTTTTTAAATTTTATTTTATTCTAGATTCAGGGGGTACATATGCAGGTTTGTTACATGGATATATTGTATAATGGTGGGTTTTGAGCTTCTTTCTAGTCCAATAGTCTATCACCCAAGTAATGACTGCTGTACACATAGGTAACTTTTTAACCTCACCTGCAAGAAATTTTTATTTTACTTTCTTTTCATTGTTTTATATGATACAAACTAGATCGTGATCATATTAATTGAATAAATTAACAGAAGACAATAATGGAAAAAGTAAATCACTCATAATAATATCATCTCAAGAAATTCAAATATTTTCATCTCTCTGGGTACCTCTGCAACCCTTTTATCAAAAAGATTAACCTTGGCAGGGTACAGCAGCTTACACCTGTAATCCCAGCACTTTGGGAGGCCAAGGTGGGTGGATCACCTAAGGTCAGGAGTTCAAGACCAGCTTTGCCAACATGGTGAAACCCCTTCTCTAGTAAATATACAAAAATTAGCCAGGTATGGTGGCAGGTGCCTGTAATCACAGCTACTTGGGAGGCTGAGGCAGGAGAATCGATTGAACCTGGAAGCAGAGGTTGCAATGAGCCCAGATCAAGACACTGGGCTCCAGCCTGGGCACCAGAGTGAGACTGAGACTCCTTCTCAAAAAAAAAAAAAAAAAAAAAAGATTAACCTTTTGTTCCCAATGGTTTTACTTAGTAGGCCAAATCTGCACCAAGTTTCATCTTGGAAGGACAAATCACAATTTTCAAAGGCTTCTAATGGAGCAACATATTCATGTATCCAGAAATAGATCGTATAACATCTAGCTTTACCTTTTTTTTTTTTTTTTTTTGACATGGAGTCTCACTCTGTCACCCAGGCTGGAGTTCAGTGGTGTGATCTTGGCTCACTGCAACCTCTGCCTCCTGGGTTCAAGCGATTCTCCTGGCTCAGCATCCTGAGTAGCTAGAATTACAGGCACATGCCACCATGCCTGGCTAATTTTTGTAATTTTAGTAGAGACAGGGTTTCACCATGTCTGGAACTCCTGACTTTGTGATCCACCTGCCTCAGCCTCCCAAAGAGCTGGGATTATGGGCATGACCCATTGCTCTTTTTCTGAGTTGGAGTGCTATGCTGTTTGCCAAGAACTGAGAATGAAGAGGAAATAGCAAGAGGTTCCTTGAGAAAGGACAGAGGAGAAAGCTAACTAAAAAAGGAAATCAAAACTAAGAACTGCGGAGAAAAAGAAAAAGGCAAGTAAAGTTAATAGTGTTCCATTACTATGAGTTGAAATTTAAAAAACAGTCAATACTTCAGACTTCCATAAACAAATGCATAGCAGTATCCTATCCTGGCAGATCCAAATATTAGGTAAGTAATTAACCTTCAGATTGTCAGAACCAATACTCAACAATCATCACTGTATCTCCAGTGGTATAAACCCCAAAGGAAAACATAATTCTTGTTGCTGTCACTCTCATTTGTGGCTCCAAATCATGGAGAGAAAATTCTTTCCTGCTTCTGTTTCAACACAGAACGCTGCCTATGAAATGTATTTGTGCAGAATAATAAGCCAACTGAAATGTCTTCTGAATGATATCATTTCAGAGTCCAGATTTAGATTCCACATTATTGCATATTGAAATTCAATTCATATGTGTTACTGATCAATTGAGACATTGTCCAGATTCCTGTGGTTGGTTGACATACATTCAAAATAACTATCGTGGGATTCTTAGGAACACAAAACTGATAGTTGACCTCCACTATATTGAAGTTATGAGTTTTTAAGCATCATTTCTCACCGTGTGTATTTCTCAGTTTCACACAATAAAAAAATCATAAATCCTCAAATTATCATATAAACTTGTTCTCCACCCTTGATATAGAGGAAGTTGAATAAATAAAATCTCTTTACTTGCTTAGAATAAACCTATCAGTTGTCTGGAGCAAAAAATTCTAAGATAATTATGTTGTTTTCTTAATATACACAAAAACTATAAAATGAGTATTTTCCTCTAAAAATGTCATGAATTTTCTTAGTTTTAACTAACATTTTCTTCTTTTTAACTAACATTTTGATATGGTTGTGATCCTTCTGTACATATGCACAGAAATATGCTGCTATTAGTTACATGAGGATTACTAGTGCAATCCTCATGGCTTTGTCTTACCTATTAACATATTCATAGTGATTAAGCTTAAATAAATCAGCACAAAAAAGCTTTACCTTTTAAGGCAAATGTGCCTACCTCACAGAATCAATAATGTATTATTATTGTGTCTAAAAGACTTTCTACCTAAATACTGGTTCTGTTACCATTTTTCAAAAAGAACATATAAAATGTTTGTTCATTTTTCTCTAAAATATTTGTCTCACATTGGTTCCTTTATTAAGTTACATTCCCATCTTAAGATACTTCAGACACAATGACTCCACCAACATATATAGAACCACAATAGAAAATGAAGATTTAGTAATAAATGCAACATGAAAAAATTTTAAAGATTTTAGATAACAGGCAACATTTTAAAAATTTTATTTCTTCTTTGGAAGATAACAAGAGCCACATATTTGATTCGAGAAATGATTTGAGGATAAGAAAAGGCTTGTTTTATCTTGCCTGAGTAATAGATTTTTTTTCTTTTGCTGAATTCTCTGCGTGAATAACAAGAGTGGCAGCCATTTTCTCCCAGCTCAACATCAAAACCCCTTTCATCTGCTGTCTAAATGCAAACAAAGCAAACCTTCCACCAGGCCTTTCTTTCCAGATAAATTAAAACTCTCATGTCCTGGGGCCTAAATCAAGCCTACAAGCCTTCCCTAGATAAATCCGCTCTCAACCTGAAATCTTCTTGCCACACGTGCTCCTTGTAAGATAATTTTGCAGTAGCTAATCAATAATGCAACAGTAAATTGCATTTAAATAAACATTAGCAGCCCCTCTTAATGAATAAAACCTCATCTGCAATTTGTCAAAGTCAGAAATATTGGACTCTTTTGATATTCATTAGAATATTGGAAATTGGAGCTTTGACAGGTTTTATGTACATTGCAATTACCATCCTGTGGGGGTTGGGGGGGTACTAAAAAAAGGCTTACTTTTATACATTCCGGACGGAATATAGTGGAACATACAGCAGGTTTCTAGACTGAAATTCATATGTCTGCTACCACCCTGGTTAAAAATATATTGAGATAATCCTGCTTTCCATTGCAAATTATGAGGCAACCAAGTTGTATGTACCTCATTTGAATTTTCTGACTTTAGAAGAAAAAAAGTAGAAATCTTTATTCTGAAATGATGAGGAAGAGGAAAACTACTCTTGATTTGATATTGCATATATCATTTTTGTATTTCAGTGAAGAAAGTCACTATTGCTAAGGAATTCTGAAATAATTATAGAAATTAAGAATAATCATTGGCTTTCAGACCTAATATTTTAAATTTATAAAAATACTTTCCAAAAATGTATATTTTAATATAGATTATGAATGTTATGTCAGGCTTAATAAGTATAATTCACCAACACACTCTTCTATTATTCTACAGAATGCTCCCTTAAGAAAAGAGAATGACTGTTATTTAAAGAGCGCTTTAAACAGAACTAAACAAAATGTTAAGACATATGTTTGAGCTATACTGTGGGAGAGAGAACATAAAGTTACATCTATTTCTTGTCACATTTTGAGGTATTCTGTAATATTAAAAAAATTGATATTATTTTCTACATCCTAAATATATTATATCTTATAGGTCCAGACTAGAACACTCACAATCAAAATTAACATCATTTTAAAACTATGAAAATAAATAAGGCTTTCTATTTTATAAAAATTCCAAAGCAATTAGCATGGGAACAAAATGAAATAATATTATAACATAAATATTTGCTTGAAGAAGGAAGCTGTCATTTGGAAATATCATTAGAAACAATGACATTCTAAATTTATATATTCTTTATATAATGTTATCAGAGTAAAAAAAGGGAATTATTATTCTATTATTACAGATGAAAATTTTGCGTGTCAAAAGACAACCAATCAGTCTGGGTTACACCTAAGCACTAGTCTTCAAAGTACACAATCAGTTCTTATGCCATTTCCCCAGTTCTCATAACATATAGACGTTTGAACAAATGACCAAAATAGGCTGACAAAGAGAAATTAAGCCTGAGAATGCAAAACTAAGTCAGTATGGTCATTTTGACCCTATAAAAAACAGCTTTTGAAACATTCACACTTTCATATAGCTAATTATTGGTAAGCACAACTCTAAATGATATGTTCAAAAGGATTTAATTTAAACATGAGAAAATGGTTAGTATTCTAATTTGTTGACCTTTCTATAAGCCTCAACTCACAGTGACAGGTATTCCAACATACCTGCAGAGACCCCAGTGGTATTCGATATGCCAAGCATCACGAGGCATGCCTACTGCAAGAAACAGGCATCACAAAAACACCTGCTAATGTTTACCTCACTCAAAGTTTAAAAGTAAATGCAGATGCAGAACCCAGAAAACCTTACAATGGGAAACGGTTATAAGCTAGTCAAAAGTATGGGCCTTCTTTCAATTAGTTGTGGCCTTCCTATCTTCTAGAAAATAAAAATAGAACAAAACTTACCACATCACAAAAATTTGAAGCTCCATTCAAGACTACATTAAAATAACTTAGGAAGTCACTGTAACAAAGTAGTTATTAGGGACAAAGGGACAAAGTAGTTATTAAGAATACCCTGATCCTTGACTATTGATAATGGAAGTGACCTAAAAGATGTGTGCTTCTATTAAAAATGTAGAAACTAATATTATTTTCAAAAACCCACACATTTTAAATGTTACAGCTAAACTCTAAAACTCTTAGGAGGAAACACTGAAGCAAATCTTAGCGAACTCGAGTAAGACAATAAATTTCTTTCTTTTTTTGGCTTGCGCTTTTGCTGTTCTTAGATAAAATAACAAAGCACAAGCCAAGAAAGAAATAAATTTCACCTTATCTAATTAAAAACTTTTGCATGTCGAAGGGCTACCATCAAGAAAATGAAAATACAAACTATAAAATAGAAGACAATATTACAAATCAAACTAAGAATAAGAACACAACTCAATGGTTAAAAAGAGACAAATAACCCAGTTAAAACATGGGTGAAAGATTTAAATGGACTTTTGAATAGAGAGAAGATACACAAATGGCCAATAAGCACATTAAAGGAACCTTAACATCATTTGTCGTCAGAAAAATACACAACAAAAATCACGATCCAATACCCCTTCACATTTCAAGTTTGAGTCTAATCAAAAAGAAGAGTAATGACAAGTGCTGGTAAGAATGTAGAGAAATTGGAACCCTCAGACATTGCTGCTTGGAATGTAGATGCTGTGGACATTTTGACAATTCCTCAAAAATTTCACCATGGAGTTATCATATGACCCAGAAATTCTGCTTCTAGGTATACACCCAAGAGAAATGCAAACATATTTCCACACAAAAATTTGTACACAAATGCTCACAGCAGCATTATTCAGAATAGCTAAAAAGTGGAAACAACTCAAATATCAACTGATGAATGTGTAAACAAAATGTAGTATATTTATATTATGAAATATTATTCAACAAAAATAAATGAAGTACTGATACATGTTACAATATAGATGAACCCTGAATATATTATGCTAAAGTAAATAAATCCAAACACACACACACACACAGAAAAACACATATTGTATGATTCCATTTATATGAAACATCCAGAGTAGGTAAATCCATACAGACAGAATGGAGATCAGTGGTTTCCAGGGGCAGGATGGAAGGGGAAATAGGAATGACTACCAATGGGTATAGGGTTTCTTTTGGGAGTGATGAAAATATTCTAAAGTTAGATCACTATAAGGGTTGAGCAACTCTGTGAGTATCCTAAAAACCACCACATTGTAGATTTGTAAAGGGTAAATTTCATGGCGTGTGAATGATATCTCCATAAAGCTATGATTAAACACACACACACACACACACACACACACACACACGGAGTAGGGGAGGGGCTAAATTCAAGTTATTTCTTAATTCAGAAATTGCTTAGACGCTCGGCTTTTCCATTCATCAGCTGGGTCTCTGGGGATGGGGTCTTTTATTGGTAAGGAACCTAGAGTCCCTAGGATCTGGCCAATTATAAGTATTCAAGATACAGGAACATTGCAGTTAAAAGTATGGACTCAGCAACCAAACTGAATGAAACCCTGGCTGAACCACCTAGAAGTTGTCTGTCCTTGGCCAAGTTATTAATCATTCTGTGCTAAAGTGTTCTTATCTGTAAGATGGAGATAATAAGAAGTATCTGCCTCATGGGAGTTGTCACGAGTTCTAATTGAGTTAATGTAAGTAAAGTGCTGGGAGCACTTGAGATGTTTAAGGCATCAGTATCTGAATGTCAAAGGGGTAATAATTTCTCAAAATTCCTCAATTGCCCCAGTACTATAAATTCTAAATAACTATTAGATCACAATGGTTATACTCAGTCGTGAAGACTTTTTAAGTAGAGACATTAGAAAGTCATATTTTCTGCAATATACAAATGTAAACAAGTGTATTTATGTTGAGATATAAGTCATTGACAAAGTCTAGCCTATCTATGGATAGTGTGTTCATATGAAAAATAGCAAGGGGACCCCTGTGCAAGGATGAACAAAATTTGATTTAGGCATGAAAAATCAATTTGAATTGAAACAATTATTCTGTAATTATGTGTTTAAAATACTGGAATTTCCTTAAATTTACCCTTCAAAGCTAACAGCCTAGCTCATTGTGGGTGTTTGATTAAAATGTCTCCTAAATGTTAAAAAGTAATGCACAAGTAATTTTTCAAAATCATTTAACTTGTTCAGTTTAATTTTTCAGTCCCAAATAAAGCTTGTCTCAGTATTTAGGCAAGACCATTTTGATCATTTACTTATAAACAACAAAATATTCTCATACACTACTCATACTAATGATATACATTAGAAATGAAATATTTACTCTGTTATTCCCCCCAATAAGAAAAAATAAGTATAGGAGGGAAAGAAGAAAGGTTGAGGAAGGTCACATGGCTTATAAGTGACTAGGTCAGGACTCAAAACTGTCATCTGTTAAATCACAGACCTAATGTCTCTTTGTTGATCAAGGATCTCACACTTTTTCAATAAAAGAAACTACTTACACCGAAACTATGACAGTATCATGGATCACACATTACATGACAGTAATTTTTCTTTTTGTATCTGCTGAGATAAAACAAAGACAAAATGCTATATAAGCTTTGTAGCACTATTAAGTTATATTTTATTAATTATATCCACTTTCTACATATATTTGAAAAATATATTAATAATAACATGTGAAATTAATTGTACAGAGTAGGCTACTATGGCTTCTGCCCACTCAAAACTCTCTTCATAATCCTCTGGTGATTTTCACCATCTATCTTCCATGTAAAGGAACTGATATCAGCTCACTGTTTGAGTTTTGATCAGCTTTATTTAAAGGACTGTAAGCAGCTACACTTAAAACAGCCCAAGCAGAAAGGTAGCTTGGGATAGTGTTTTTAACCACCACATATGAAATCTTAATGCACCAGTAGGTGATTTAAGAGTTGATAGGCTAATAAATAAAGAAGAAATAAGAGAATTAGCCTACTTTCAGTTTTCAGTCCTTAATAAATTAAGGAATCTAGGCAATGTTCATCAAGTACTCCTAATGGCACAAATAGTCAAATACGTGTGTGTCCTAATAAAGTAATGTTAACAAAATTAACCAATAGAAAAAATATTAAATTAAAAAAAAAAGTCGATACAGCCAGCTAAGCTGGTTGGGAGATGTCCAAAATTAAGCCATTGTATAGCCTTTGCCCTGGGATTTGGGTTAACTACATTTACCTGTGGCTTCCAAATGACTCCCAGCCTAGAGGATACCTAAGAATTGACTGTGGAAACTTCAGTAGAAAAGGAAAGAAGCAACAGTTAAGCATTCATCGTAGCAGGTGAATCATATATCTTTTATAATATGAGTTTGGCATGGCTATTGTGTTTTTACAGTTGAGGAAACAGCCTTGGTGGATTTCAGTAGTTTTCCCTCCATGACACAAGTCATAACATGCAAAACCAGGATTCTAACCAAGCCAGCTATACTTGACTCTAAATCCCATGATCTTTCTGCAATCCCATGCTGCTCTTCAACAAATCCATTTGTAAGTGAACACACAAAGTAACTTTCTAACAGTTCTCCAAAATCGAAGCCAACTTGAAATCACAGCTGGGTGACTTAAATAAAGGTATGTAACTACTTCCTAGAGCAAGAAAAAAATTCCCCAAGGATTGTCAAGGCTAGATTACAGAATGTGACTGAGAGTTAAAGACTTGGCCTCCTGTACGAAGTTCAGTAATTGAATGTCTTGGATGAACTCACTTAACTTTTGGGTACTGCAGTTTTCCCAGCTATGAAATGAGAATTGCCAAATGAAAATTTTGAACCTTCAAATCTTCACTAGGTAATACAGGAAAACTTTGCCAAATGAAATCCCATGAATTTCTGTAAGAATCATAAGGATAAATATAAGACACCAAAAAAACCACCTTAATATGACCTAAGTATCTTATAAAGTTAGCATTTTAAAATTTAACTTAAAGATAAGGAGTTTCTGCTTTAGGGTATTATGATTAATTATTCATTTAGACTAAGTTGCTTTGTTCCTATAATCCAAATTTAAACAATGATATATATAGTTCAATTACCAAGAAGAAAGTAAACATTTTAACCAACAAAAGTATATGCTCATCTCTCTTTGACCAATAAAACTTTTGTTTCTGAAAACATTTATATCACATCTAGTGGTATAAATTTTGAAGTTCAAAATCTGTAATAGAAGCAACTTTAAACATAGGTACAACAAATAATTGTAAGTACTATTCAATTCCTGATGAACTCAGCACTTTATAATATTGGTTTCTGTAGAACTCGAATCAATAATAAATAATCTCAGAGCTAACAAAAGGGCTGCTAATATATAGGTGGTCCCAGAAGAGCAGTATAGATCTACCCTTAGTATAGAGAAGTATCTGTATCTACCTTTAGGAAACTAACTTAATCATCCTTCCAAGCCCTTTTACGGGAAGAGGAGAGCTTTTGTTCCATCTGCTTTTTCTCATGTATATATTCACCAGTTCCTTTTGTCTACAAATTGCTAGATCTAGTAATTTTGGCTGTACTTGGAACTAGCTACCAACAAATTGACATTGCTACTGAGTGACAAGATAAATGAATTACCAAGGGAAATGTTCCACTCCCAAATAAAAATTTTTTAAACACTGTATCAGTATATTCCTGTAAAACAGTATTACACACAATAATAAGAATTGATTGAGATGCAAATAGTTTTCCAGACGTACAGAGTTTCCAGGGTCACTGCGTATTCACATAACTATCAGTTTATTTTATTCTCCCAAACATCTTGGTGAATCCACCTAAATCCCACTTAAAGTACATAATATATCATCTTGCCCAAGTTTTCTTATTCCAAATGTTATCCCTTTTGAGAGGAAGCAGGCATTTGGTGAATGGAGTTCTTGAGAGAGAGCAAAGCAGTCTCTTTGGGGATTCTCACTAGAGCCTCCAGGGAACAGCTGGGGAGACTATGGCCATGAAACAGACTGGGACAGCTGGCAGGCTCTCTTTTCTCTTTTGTTGACTTTTATCTTTCCATGCAGGGTGACATTCCCCACCCCGACATCTTCCTTTTCTCAGAAATCTTTTTAATACTTTCTTATAATATCTGCCTGTTTGGTGGGACAGAACTTTCCTACCCTACCATCAGCACCTACAGGAGCCAGGGATTCTGCTTTCACCTGTTTAAAAAAACCTAATAGACACTTTAAGGTTTGTTGACCCAAATTACCATGGACAATCCTGACAATTCTGATAGCCTTTCCACATGTTCTATAAGTTGTTCTCAAACTGTCCCTTTCTCCATTTCACTTGTCCTTAAAATTTCCAGATGTATAAATATGGAGCTTAGAATTTGATCTCTTGTTTTTTAAAAAGAGATCAAATACTTTTCTTGGGTAACATTCTCAATTCAATAATCAATTGAAAAAAGGGAAGTATTTTATGAAGATTCAGTTGAAAATACTTTTTTTTCCATTTTCTAACACAAATTTTTTAATACATAATTTTGTGAGTTAGTCTCATTTTTGATGAGTTACAGTCATATTTCGTTATTGGTTTGCTAGTTAATCACTTGCTAACCAAATTTTTTAAGGAAATTGACACCATTAAATATATCTTCATAATAGAAGGCATTCTCCTTTAGGGTTAGGGCTACTTATTTATTTATGTAGGGTCTCTCCATGCAGATGGGACATCCTCTTGTCTTGCATAGTAATGATGAAAAAACAAAAACATAACCAACCAGCACACAGATTCATGGCCATTCTTTCTTTAATCAACACTAGGCTAAGCTTATCATAGTTTTAACTTTTTGAATAAACAAATATTATAAATATTTATTAATATTTATAATGTGTGTATAATTAAATATTATAAATGTATATTCCAATAAATAATATCGGGGTTATAAGAAAAATTACAATGAAAGAGAATATTCAATAAGAATAGCTTTACCTTTTAATCAAATTATTTCACTCTGCTGGACCTCAGTTTACTCATATGAGAAGTAGGTGGTTGAATGAAATGATTTCTAAAGTCCATTTCTGATTAGGAGATGAGTCTCATCCTAAGCATCAGAAATGATTCCTTTTGTTATTTGACCTTGACTTAATATGAATAAGGAATTGTGTCTCTAAATGTAATTAAAATAGCATTTGAAATGGTCTTTCACAACACTTGAATAATAATATACTAAAATCTTAAAGACACTGGCAATTTTGATGAGTTCAAATATTAATAAGTTTTTAGCTCTAAGGAAGCTTCTGTATAATATTTCCAAGAGGAAATTAGGGTGAGGGATTCATTGGTTTCCCCTGGATACTAAGAAAATGGGTCTACACTCATTTCTAGCAGTGGAGTCTCATACCTATGCCAGATATAGATTTACAGGTCTGCATTGCAATGTCTCACACAGGACCTTTCACATTCTACTAGGATGAATGTCTTTGGAATTAGGCTGTTAGAACAAAGATATGTTTTCTCATTTATTCATTGCTTTAAATGAGAAAAAAAGAAAAAAGGAAAGAAAAGGAAGAAAGAAAAGAAAAACTTTTGGAGGGTAGAGAGGTGTAGAAACTATTTCAAATCAGATATTCCTTTTATCTTTAACAACAGTTTCTCCTTGAACCAAGCTTTAGTGTATCCAGGATGTCCTGAGGTTACCAGGATACAAAATTTCCCCTAAGCCAATTATAACTCCCAATCCTGATTAACTGAAAGAGGTCAGATACTAACAACCTTCTTTATTTAGCTCTACAAACACCTTAGAATAGCTACAAATGTATTCACTTTTATAGAGTGATGAATTTATTTTTAGTAAACTTTATGACTTATTAATTACTATTTATTTTATTAAGCATATTTATTAAAATTCCTATGATAAAATAACTTCAAAAAGAGGTTTTTATTAAAATGAAGAATGAAAATGAAGTGTCTGAAAAGGTTTCTTCATTCTAAGCTTTGATGTGTTTGTTCTTAATGTAAAGGAATAAATGAAAAATATTCTTTTGCAAGGTCTAAATGTTTCTTAAATTATCTGTGAACATAAGCACTATGATAAACTTGTATAATGTTGTATAGGTGTCAAAAACAGTATATTTCATACAGTAAACAACATAAAGGTAAATTATTAATATGGTTAATGACATACCTACAGGACATGTTTGCCAGCATTACTTAGCCTTACATAGGAAGGTCTTGCTAAATTGTTTATCCAATGTCATCAGTTACTTCACCTACTGCTTCCTTTAAAAAAAAAAAAAATCTGTTTTGCCTTCTGCATCACAGTTTCTCAGAGGATGAGCCCGCTGTGATTGGGCACTGGAAATTCTGTTTGTATCAGCACCTACCTAGGACCAGAAAAATTATCAGCGAAGGAAAAAAAGAAAAGCTTAAAATATACCAACTGAACTTTTTAATATAAGACAGCCATACCCTTTCTGTGAATCAACTAAGAAGAATGTGAATAGTGTAACAGATGACCTGTTTAGGCCAATAAGCAAAAACTAGACGAAATTCCCTCCCCATCACTGCTATTGCAATGATGTCACATCAAAGGAAAAGAATCTCATCAACTCTCTTGCAGTCTCAGGGTTTATGACGTCAGTAGAGAGGGCAAGTAATTTATAGCATTGTGTTTACTCTGGAGCCATTTGATATGTATTAATACATGCAGCAGCAGCTGTCTCTTTTACAAGAGAAGTGTGCTCACATGAGCTCTCTCACCCAAACTGAGAACAGAAGCACACTCTAATAGCAAAAGAGGCAGCTGCTGTTGCATGAATTAATACATTTTAAGTTACTCTCTCATTTGTTATTCTTTTTTAAATGTTACTCCATTTTAAAAATAAAAATACTTATGATTTTAAAAGAAATGAAACTTCTACAGGGAACTCATATTATTATTAGATACCATGAAGTAAATTACATCAGTTTTATTATATTTTTTAAAGATCAATTCATTTGCATATCAAAATAAAAAAATGTAAGTATTTATTATTTTCAGAACTGAGGCATCTGGTGTCTTTGAAATGCTCAAAGCAGTGAAAGAGAATAAAAGGAGTTTCCTATTTTGAGTTTTGATATAAGGCTGAGAATATCACCTCAATAGCTTATATGTAATTCCAGAAATAGAAATTAGCATTAGCATCCTATTTATTCCATTCCACTTACCTTGTAAACATAAAAATCTTTGCCAAAAAAAAAAGTTAAAAATGGTTTTTAATCTACCCGTAAGTTGCAAACAGTTAAATTTGATATCTGTCCTTGGAAATTTTCTAAGAATCTAAGTAATTAAGGGATTCCTGACTAGATATAACAGGAGTCACTCAAACTGGAGACAGAAAAGACGCAGAGTTGTTGTTATATTGGCTATCTTTAAACTAATATATAGCTCAGGTATATCTACATATAGACATGCTGGCATATATTTAGATATGGCTAATATATAGATATATTTATCTAGCTATTAAAGATAAATAGATATAAATGCAATTAAATCACAAAATTTCTAATTGAGATACTTCAGATTATACAAATTTTTGTTTTGTTTGGGGTTGTTTTCATTTACTTTATTGTCTTTTGTTTTGTTTTGTTTTTGCTTTTTTAGCTGGGATTTCACCATGTTGGTCAGGTTGGCCTTGAACTCCCGACCTCAGGTGATCGGCCCACCTTGGCCTCCAAAGTGCTTGGATTACAGGCGTGAGCCACTGCGCCCGGCCTAGTTTATTGTCTTTTCATGTGTTGTTTTAATAAACAGTTTTTTAGAAAGCCAAAAGAGAAATATCTTTTTAGACAAATGGAGAGTTGGTTCCATTTCCTTGATTCTTTTCAATTTCATTTTATAATTTCCTGTTCTCCTCAGTGCTAAGGTTACATTTCCATTTTGTAAATATTTTACTGTGCAAATCTTATACTTCTAATTTTATTCATTATTTTATCATTGTAAAATATCTGCAAATTAGTTTTCTGTTTATCTAGGAAGCTTAAGTATTTAATATCTTTTTTTATATTATTCTAGTTCTGTTAACAATATGGCTCATTATTTAATACAGAAAGAATTTAAAAGGTGTTAGGTTTGTAACTGAAAGTGCTATAGTGATTTGCATTGACCTAATTAGTTAATTTACATGTTGACCTTTAAAACCAGTGAAGTTTTGTAAACCCATCTATTGGTTGCCAACTATTTTACAAAAGAGACCTGGGAGAGAGGACTAAAACACAAGGTAAGATTGATTTTAAAAATATATATTGATGGTAAACTAAGGGTGAAAAAAAAACCATGTACACCATTTCAAAGAATTATGTAAAACAACTTCAGAAGATTGTTTACGTATTTTCTTAACTTTTTAGAACAGCCAGTCAGCTGACTGCACCTTTCTAGTTGCTTATTTTAAAGAAGTATCAGAAAAATAAGTATGTAAACCTCTGCACTGTAGTTGAATTTCATGTCTCTAAGATTATATTCAAATTTCTGGAATTATAAATAAGCACTCTGAATCCACCATACTATGATAGATTCTGCAATGGCATTACACAAAATTCAAAATCTTAAAGAGAATTTACGCATGCGTTTTTTTTAAAAAAAATGCTGCAACCTTGTATCATTTGAAGAACACAAAACACATTTTGCAGTGGATCTAGCTCAAAAGTGATATGAACAGATCACTTTGAACAAATTCCCACATCTGAAGTACCAGGAATAGTTATAGTAGGCTTCCTCTCAAAATGCATGCCCCTTTACTCATTTCTTGTCTACTAATCATTCACTTAAATGCCATATTTATCTTCCCTAATTCATCCCTCCTTCTCTTCTTGCCCACTCTTTTACTGGAGGCCCTATCCCAAGAAATCTACCATACACCACCAACTATGAGCTTCTTACCAAATTTCCTGGTTCTAGCTCTACTAGTTTTTTGGGGGTTATCTGTGTGGACTCTCGACCTAACTCCCCTCATGGTCCTCTGAAGGGCTGCCTTTCTCCTGCTCCCCATATTGAAAAGAATTTGAAAGGTGAGGAGTAGCACAGGAAATGATAGAAATTTTCTTGCTGCCTCTAGCCAAAAAAACCTTCTGTTAGTCCATTCTCATGCTGCTATGAAGAAATACCCCAGATTGAGTAATTTACAAAGAAAGTGGTTTTATTGACTCACAGCTCTGCGTGGCTGGCGAGACCTCGGGAAACTCACAATCATGGCAGAAGGCACCTCTCCACAGGGCAGCAGGAGAGAGAATGAGTGCCTAGGGAAAGGGAAGCGCCTTATAAAACCATCAGATCTCACGAGAACTCATTCACTATCGCAAGAACAGCAGGTGGGAAACCACCTACTTGATTCAATTATCTCCATCTGGTACCGCTCTTGACAGGTGAGGATTGTTTAATTTCAAGGTGAGATTTGGGTGCCGATACAGAGCCAAACCATACCACATTATCTCCTTCATTTAAAAAAGTCTCACTTGCTGATCACATGACTGTGAATACATTGTATTCCTCCTTATCACTCATATGCTGTCTTCCTCGTCACTTTTCAGCGTTCATTGAAGACTTTAACAACTGGTTCCACCTTTCTTTTCAGCTCTCTTTCTGGGCAATTTAAGAGTCTATGTAGATTGCCCCAAAACCTAGGTGGTTTTCCTTGACCTTCTCAATTTCAATGCCTTTTGCCTTACTCTGTTTCAGCCACTCACTCCCATGGCCTTATCCTGGGATATGTCAACACCTGGAACTGCTTTATGTCTGTAATCTTAAATTCTGGCATACAACTATATGATCCACAATCCCTCCAGCTCTTAAAGCTTTTGGTGAACCTGTCCATTTCTTTGGTTTCAACAATAAAATAGGCTGAATTTCTTCCTTCAGTTCTGCTACCATGGGGACATACTAACCTGGATACCCCATGAGAACTTCATATTTGGCAGGATCCCAGTCAAATTCTATGTGACACAGGAGTTCAAAGAAGGAATTCTCTCCACAAGTTAGTTTGTCTTTTTGATGCTGACATTTCTATTAATAGTAGAAACTTCTATCAGTTATAAAACTTTATGTTCATATTTGACTCATTCCTTCTTCTTCTGAAATGCCTCTTGAACCTATCCTTATTTTTTCAATACCATTTTTACTATGATTTCTAAATGTCACCATTGACCTAGAAAAAACCACTCTTAAACGTTCTCCCTATCTAGGATTATGATTTCCATGGTATTCAATAAATACATATATGATAAATTAATGTATGCATGAGTGAATGAATCCTTCCTAGAACTAACAAATGAGACATCTGAGAGTAAAATTTCAATCATATCACTCAAAAACATTCTTATTTTCATTTTCAATGGGAAAAATATTATCGTAGTCACATATTCAAACTCTTTTTTCACTGGACTCTTTTTTCCAGCTTTCTTTCCTAATAATCTTTTATACATAACTCATTTCCACTCAAAGTCTACCCTAAGTCAGTGGCTCTCAGAGTGCAGTTTCCAGAACAACACACTCGTTAGGAATAAAATTTCTGGGAGCCTATCCCAGACCTGCTGACTCAGAAATGCTGGATGTGTTTTAACAAGCCCACCAGGTGATTTCAATACATGCCAACATTTGAGATTATGTTTTTGAGAGCATCACATACATGTTAGTGTCATTCTTACAACATGTAATATCCCCTCTGCTTCTCCTTTTATAATAAACATAGTCTATTTCAAGACTCAAATCCAGTAGTCTTCTCTGAAAATCTCCTTGGTTTTCTCTTAAGTTTTAATTACTAATTCAGAAACTCTGGATGTGGTTTAACAAGCCCACCAGGTGATTTCAATGCATGCCAAAATTTGAGATTATGTTTTCAGCATCACATAGTGTCATTCTTACCACTTGTAATATCCCCTCTGCTTCTCCTTTTTATAAAGATCATAGTCTATTTCAAAGCTCAAATCAAGTAATCTTCCCTCTGAAAACAAACTTGCTTTTCTTGTAACTTGTACTTACTAATTCTGCTTAATGGTTGCTTCCCTGAACTCTCCTATCTCTTTCTGGCTAAAGAGTTAATGGCACTAATAACATACTATCAGTAAGCTTATACTAACTGCTACTTACTTCCCTTTCAGTCTTCCAACAACACACAATAATTTTGATTGAGTGCCACTACCTTATTGAAATGATTTCTCTGAGATCACCAGTGATTACTAAATTTCACCAGATACTATGGACACCATTTTTAAACACCCTTCTTCTCAGAAGCACTGTGCATTATTGACTGTACCCTTCTTTGTAAAACTCTTAGCTCCCTTGACTTCTATGCCAACTACCTCTCCTGGTTTCCTCCTCCATCAATAACAACTCCTTTATATTTGTTCACAAAATCGGCTCCATTTTTCTCTGAAATGTGGCTGCTCCCAAAAAACTCATTCTTAGTCTTCTACCCTTATCACTCAGTGCACTCGTTCACTTAAACATTCTTAGTTTAAAAACCATTGACTACTCACAAATCTGTATGTCCAACTTAGCACTCTTAGATACCTCATATGGACATTTAACCTAACCGTCTCTTGGGTCTCCCCATCTTTATGTTCCACCTACAGGCATCTTAAATTTAATGTATCAAATTCATAGTTTTCTCCTCTCCTGTATTCCAGAAACCTTAGATTTATCATAAGCTCCTCCTTCTAACTCACCACCCCTCTCCATTTGAAACATCTTTTAAGCCCAGTAATTGAAATTGTGTATCTCTGTTATCTGTTGTCTTTTCCCAATAATCTGGCTTCTACTGTCAGATTCCACGCTTCAGTTGTTCATCCCCTAAATGGTCTCTCCTTTTTATTTTTATTTTTTAATTATGGCTGACATCTATGTTCTTCTCCCTATAGTCTTTCTTTCAATAATATACTTTATTCAAAGTGATTTTTTAAGAATTACAAATCTGATCATGATGCTTCCTTTCTTAAAACTTATTAGGTGCTTCTCACATCATATAGGATAGTAATCCCTTAGCTAATCTCCTTAGATTCAAAATGGACTATCTGCCACTGATTTTTCCAGCTTCATCACCTGCAAATCTTTGCAATGATGACATACTTTTTCAAATCTCCACTGGTCTCTTTTGCCCTGTTGTTTTTCTAATCAACACATACTCACTTCAGAAGGCCTCCTAGTATCCCTCCAGTGCCATATTTGATTATCCTTCTATGTCTAATTTTATCCTAGCCCATTCCATCTATTTTAATATCCTTCCTCCACTCCTGCTGAAATATTCTCAGGGCAGGGCAGAGAGTATGTTTCACTGGACGTGGCAGCTTCAGCTTCCAGCAAACTGCCTGCCTTCTAGAAACTGCTTACCAGATGTTTATTGAGTGAATGAAGATATGAGTGTAGCTATACTATCTTAAGGTGCAGATATAAAGTTCATTAAAGACAAGTAACACTGAGTACACTGCATTCACCAAGGTAATTAATTGGTGCCCACATCAATGTTAGATCTCCATCTTATTAGATGAACCTGTGATCTCAAACATTTCAAAGTTAAATGTACCAATTATCTACATTTTAGATGTGAATATGAACGAAGATATCCTCGGACTTGTTTGAGATGGTTAGATTTTATATTTAATCATATCGTTTCAACAAAAGTGCATGACAGAACTTGGTAATAGGTGATTGTTTATATCTAGAAATAGATTATTAACTTTGAGGCCAAAGCTTAATGTATTAAACATAAGACAAGCTCTAATTTAGAAGAAACCATGATTTTGGTTTATTTAATCTATGGTAAAGCTGAAATTTTACAAGGTTCCTCAGAAAACCCAGCTAAGAAAAGATAGAGATAGAGCCTCCAGGAAAACCTGGTGATGGAGTCTGTGGAAGCCTCACAGAGCCCGACCTCCCTCACTCTGCTGCTGAGGAAGCAAGTGGTGGGAAGGGCCTCATGGTTAAAGTCTGTCCCCATGCAAATGCCAGAAATCAGTATATTTAAATTTGTCCCTTGTACTTGGAACAGGGCTACAGACAAAACAAGTAGAGTTCAGCCAATATGTATAAAACATATACTGTCTGCCAGATACATTTGGCACCTGGGAATTTAACATAGAAAAAAAATAGTGAGAGTTAAGAACACATTTTTAATTATAACAGGGAAAAGAGGACTTAATAATTAGGGTTTACATCACACACTTAATTATTTTTCTAGGGCTTGAATATTTCTGGAACCGTTCCTCCATTACCTACTTATACTGCAGGATATTAATTTCACTCATATCAGCCTAGAGGTGATTGAACATGTGAATCCTGAGCCACTTAAATTGTAACAAAATCTTACTAATTTCCTCTCTTGTAAATATTTCCACACAAATTCTACAGTCTCACCAATACCTAACTTGTGATTGTCTATTTTATTAAAGAAATGATAAAATAGCAACCATTCAGTGTCAGTACCTTAATAGATTCAGAGGAGGTAGGCAAGAACAGTGATCCCATTATTGAAAAGTAGAAAATGTAGAAAAAGAAAGTGCTGCAGTAACACTAATATGCATCCACGTTAATCTCTCCTCACTCTGTAAAATGAAATGCTTCTGTGACCAATCTGCGTGACTCCATGACTGGGTCTGCTTGTCCTTTTGGGCTTGTTGGTCCCAAAATGCACTTTAGTTCACAGAAGCATCTTGCATAGGTGTCCCATTGCTTTCCAAATGGTAGAAGTCTCTGTATGAGACACTACAGAAATTCAGATAAACTTTTTGAGAAGTCAGCCCTTTGCTGGGCTATAGGGGGCACCGTGGAAGATTCAAAAAGCGCTTTCAAAGATTAATTAATATTTTCTCATGTTCAAGGTCTTAAACACTTCCTCATTACAATCTGGCTCTATTTAGCACATTTATGTACTAATATTAAAACAAAACACAACAAAATCAATTCTAAAATGCAAGACCTTTTGGGTCTGGATCATCAACTTCATACTTAAGGCTGTAAAACGAAGTCAGCCATTGTTTTATCTCTAACATTCCTAGACCCTGAAGACCTAGATCATGAAGACTAAGCAAAAGTAACAAACAAGTTGATGTGGGAACTGTGGCATTAATTCAAAGTGTATGTTTTTATTAAAAATAAATATTAAGAGTGGTACAACATTTAAATTCTTTCTAATGACCTAACAATATCATCTGTTCTAATCACTATAAAAATCACTAATCATTACTGTCACTAATAGTTACAGTGACACCTGAATGCCTCCATGACACATAAAATCATAACCAATCCTCAAGGAAAATAGATGCTTGGATATGGATTCCACAAATAGAAAGGTCCAGAAGCTTCAGGACTTTAACTGCAGACCTAATACATGGCATTCTCTTCTGAAAAATAAGGCCTAAAAAGGATTATATACTTTGAGGAGATCAGGGCAATACATCCACAAGAATTCATTTACAGACAATCCAGTCAAATTAACTGCAAGAGGCTATAATCAATCTCAGCCATCTTCCTTTTGGCCCACAGAGTCATTTCTTCATTAGGCATTCTTCTGCTTAGCCACTTTTTTCAGAGACATTCCTATTATTCTATTTTATTTGGGCACAGCTTCAGAGGGTGTGTAAGAAAAATGATGGAAATGAAATTAAACCTAGTCAGATTTTCAATTCCTTAGTAGCTCTGGATTTCAATTGGGGATGAGGTTAAAATTACTTGCCTTAAAATGAGTCTTGGTAATTAGTTGTAAAATTTAATTGCCCACGCTTTTCCTATTCCCAATTCCCAGACCAAACAAAAGTTTGTTGTATTTCTTTTTGATTATTCATTTCTTCCTATTGAAGGAGGGGGAGAGAAGGAAATATTTGCATTTAAATTTCAAAAAAATTAATAACCCTTTTTAATGTCCATATGTACCTTTTTAAAATGTAACATTCCAACACCTATAATAATTTCAAAATAAAGTGGGGAAAAAAAACTATTTTTCTTCTCCCAGAGAAATGCTTTCCCCCAAAGACCAGTGTTCTACTTATCATTTTTCATTCACATTTAGTAAATATAGTCTTTAGTTACTCGAAATTGCTAAAACTTTAACCTACTAAATCCTTATTTGGCCTAGGAAAAAAATTTTATCAGGCACTAATTTTATCTCTGGAAATATTTTATAATTCCTAAAACATCAATTTATTTTTGTGGAAACATCATTAATTAATACTCATTAATTTAAAATATTCATTTAATGATCCATTGTCTAAGTAAGCTGTTGACCAATTTTTCTTAAATCTGCTCATCTTTACCCTATGTTTTATTATTAGTTACATTTGTTTACTTTTCTTAAAACCTTATTATAATATATCTGTTTAAATAAGGCCAAATAAACACTAAACCATTTATCATCTGGGACTCAAATATGTGCCCCTCTAATGTCACGTAAATGATATCGAACAAGGAATTAAGTTTTCAGCCCTACAAACTGCCACAAGCCAGGTGACTATAACAAGTAGAGAATATTCTCATTGTTAAAGAAGCTGGTTAGGAAAAGCACTGGAGATCTGGATGATGCTCCTTAATTCAAGTTAATTGCATTAGTTCAATTTTACACATATTCAGCACCTCCAGTTCCTGTTTGTAGGGGCCATGGCAGTAGACCACAGCTGATGTTTAGAAATCCAGATTAAAGAAGATTTTGAGAATCTACTCATTTTGCTTCAACCTGTATTCCAAGGCAGTACATGAAGAGCCTTGAGGGGAGGTAATGCCCAATGAGCTTCCTCACTCTTCAGAAGGGGATGCCATGCTTTTATCTGTTTTCTACGTTGGAGTACCAAATAAGACTTCCATTATAAACTGGGTTTTGTTATAAAAACATATGAAAAATCTCTAATTTGGCCCATTTTCCCAAATTTGCAGATGAGAAAACTAACACAGAGTTAAGTCACTGGGTAAGTCCTTGTAAATACTTTATGGCAAAATTAGAAAATCCATTTTAATACAGTCTTCAAGTCACCACAGCAGTTTGAGTCTTGGAGCCTAGATAAGTACCTTATAAATGTTAGGAGTGTAATAAATGTTGTAGTGATTATGCAGAATTTTTTTTCAAATTGTAACCTCTAGGGTATATTCTAATGATGATTTAGGAACGTCTTTCTAGTGACACGAGGCCACTAGAGATGATATGAGAACTATGATGTTAAATACAAGAAAAAGATTATTTAAGTAAAAATAAATGATAGCTCTAATTCTAGATGTATATAATTCTACTTTCATAGCATACTAACAAGGATCTTACAGAAAACACTTGATAGAGACTTATTAGACTAATTGCATATATTACTAAACACACTCCAAGACCTGGGAGAGGCAGAAAGAAAGAAGAAATGCAAGTCCAGAATATGAGATACAAAGTTTGAATTTACTGGGAAAGCAAAGAGAACACTTCTAAAAAAAAAGAAGAAGAAGAAGAAGGAGAAGGAGTGGTGTGAGTATTGGTTGCATTGCAATTGGAATGAAGAACAACAAAATGAAGGCTAGAAGCGAAACTGAGGGTGAAGACAGGAGGGCCAAAATGAGGGAGAGAATTTATCTTTAGTAGAAAATAATAATAGCCAGAATAATAATAACCATAAGGTAAGTGAATAACAGATATGCACGTATCAGCATATTTGGCCTAATTCAGGAACATTTAGCCAGAAGCTTGATTTGATTCAACATGTATTTAACAGCGACTCTGTTGCCATCATGGTTTCATTAGGATCACAAATAAAATGAATAGAAAACTTACCTATATCTCAAATAATTTGTCTTTATATATTATTCTTTCAGGTATTTTGTATACAAGGCCTATTTAATAACCCACTGTCCATAAAACATGTATGTTCTGCTGTTTTTCCTGTGGAAATGAACGTATATAGCCTTGTCTCTATCTCAACACCTGATTTACTTAGTGATGGGACTTTGAAATGTCTTTGGCTGGATGACAGATGCACTTGGTGTCTGCAGAACAAAGCAAAGCTATCTGACTCATGCAGGGATATTGGACCCAGGACTTAAATCTCATTAGCCTGAGCTAAGTAGCTTCATTTCCCCAAGTAAATAAGTTCTACAGAGAAACTAAAAATTCACCCTAAATTTTGACATGCTTGAAAGAACAAGAATGTCATCATACATATGCATAATTCAAATCAACCTAAAGTAAATTAAATATACTATTCACAGTTAGAAAACCTCAGATTTCAAAATATCATGAAGCAACAAATAAGAAGATAAAGAAATGTGGTTTATTCTCTACCCTACTTATTTATACCACCTGGCATCAGCTTCCATCTGACCTGGCCTATATCTGTTAGGTAGATATTAGTGTGATTGCTAATAAAAATAATTATTTTCATTTCCCCTGTCTGCCTGCTCTCACCCTTCCTTTCTCACCTTGACAAGATCCTGTTCTGAAATACACAGAGGACAGTAAGATGGTAACACAGCATTAAGAACACCAGAAGTAGTGCCAGAGCTATGATGTACAATACAAGAAAATGTTTTTCTAAAAGAAAAATAAGTGGTAGCTCTAATTTTAGATTTATGTCATTCAAAATTGTAGAGGAACATTAAAATGAAATGTTATACCTAATGAACATTATGTAGCAAGGGGAATTTGAATGCACATTGCAATATATTAGTTTGCACTACAGGAGAAAAAGCAAAAGAAAAATTATGAGCATCACAAAGGTGCAAAACTCACTTTAAATAACTGAAAACAATTGATAAAAGTTATTCGTAATTGTTGTAATTCTATTTCTCAGTTGGTGAGCATGCCTTAGTGGCCTATTTTAATGCTAGATTGACATTTAACACTGCTGTAGAAACGTATCTTGTTAAGATGGTATATGATGAGATTATCCAGAAAGTTTCTTCAAATTACAAAACTTTGTTTTTATCTGAGTCATCGCATTAAGCTACACATTCTCCAGAGAATGGCACCATTTCAATACATGATGTTGTGTCACATTAACACAATCCTTTACTGTGAAGAAACATGCATTAAGTCTATTGGAGAGGAGCTCTTTATGAAAGTATTTGGAATCTCCACACCCATTCTTCACTCAGACTTTAAGTAAGCGTTTTATAAATCTTTTTGGATCAATAAACATTTTTCTAATATCTTTCAGAAAAGTTTAGATTTCCTATATTTCCACAGTTCTCTGGCCAATGACCCAGATAATAAAATACATGTTCATTAAATTCATGGCATCAAGTTGGGTATGATGTTTAATGCTCCAAGAAACAGCATTATTATTTCAAATAATCTCAACATCTTACAGATGTCAGAAACAAAAGAAGAATGGTGAAAAGAGAAAGTCAACCTCAGTACCACAAAACCAGGGATGGGCATGGGAAATAGGTAAGTAGGTAAAATGATTTTGGCAGACCTTTATCTATGATATGGGAGAATTTAAAACGAGTGATTAAGATACTGAATTCAAGAATCATTGAGTAGTTAGTTCTCTTAATGCTCCTTGTCCCTAACAAAATGATGTTGGAAAGTTCATCCTTTAGAAGGAGAAATCAAGATCTAGATCAAGGGTTGGCAAACTGCATAGTACAGGCAAAATCAAGTTTGCTGTATGCTTTTGTAAAGACATAAACTTTTATTGGAATATGGCCATGCTCATTCATTTCGGTATTATCTATGGCTACTTTCATGCCAAAAGAGCAGAGTTAAGCAATTGTGTCTTACTGAATGTCTTCCAAAGCCATTTATACAACTAGAAGTTCTGCGTACCCGTAATCTAGACGACGTGTGGACATCAACATTATATTTGGAATAACCAGACTGGTCAATCTTCCAAATCATTCTAATGACAAATGGCTTCTACAGAAGCACTTCATCATTCACATTGTTACTATCTTTTGAAGTAAACCTCTTCTATTTTACTTCAAATTTACAGATTTTTCTCTTCATTCATGTATTACAGAAGTGATATGTCTTACTGAGTTCAAGATTATTAACCTTTTGGTAAATTCCGCTACTCACTAGCTGTGAATGATCTTCAGTTGGGCTCTCTGTGCTCAAATTCTAGTCATTATCCTGATCAACTTCAGCATTCATGGAGCTGATACCTTTCACACTGTAGCCACGAAAAATTCCTTGACCTACTTGTCTGCAAAATACTTACTCACCTTCCTTGAGATGTTTCTTGCTCATTTACAAGCTAGAAATGTAGTGTCTATCACCTAAGATTGTTATGAGAATCAATGAGATGAGATGTAGTGATAACCTTTTCCACATGGTAATTTAAAAGCTTTAAATTTGTGGTAGGATCCAAGGTGCTAGGGTGTAGGACAATATCTCCTCTGGCTCTTCCCACTACTATTCCCCCTTATCTTGGCCCGGCACTTAAAGATATGCTTCCATTTATCTGATATCTGCTTACAATACATACTTTTGATCTTCTTACTTCAGTGAAACCTGGTTCCCTTTCCATCTCCACCCCAGTCCCCACTTAGTCCTCAAATTTCTTTGTGATATAGGGCTATCATTTGACCCCTCTTTTGTCATTTATTCTATCTTGACCCTCACCAAAAAATATATACAAGACACAAAAAGTTGTATTACAAAAACCATATCTTGTTGCCATTTTCAGACTTCTACTTTAACACTCCCATTCGAAGTCTCTCCTCTTTAAGTCTAATTCCATCCTGCTACTTTTCTTTCTCGCCATAATCTACCAATTATAGAGCCACACCCTCAAGTTTGGTATTGGCTCATTTTCTATATCCTATCTTCGAACATTAACCTAGTAGATATTACTCCTTTAAATAATGCATTCAGAGAAGATCCAAGATGGTGGATTAGACATGACTCCAGTGCACAACACTCAGCGAAAGAGATGCAGAAACCCAGAGATCTCCTAGCTCCAATGGAGGTACCAGGTGCATTTCAACGGGGCTGGTCCGAGGGTGAGCAAAGCCCACTCAGGGCAGAACGAGGTGGGGAGGGGTGCTGCTTCACCCAGAGAGTGCATCTGACCAGCAAGTCCAGTCCAGATATAGCGCTTCCCCCAAAGCCTCAGCAATACACAGAACAGGGGATCTTTGCCAGTCAAGCGCCAGGAATTACAAGCGCAGAGTTGAATAAGAGTCTGCAGACTGAGCTATCGCCCCCTCCCCTGCCCGGACAGAGAGGCAGCTGTAAGCCAGAGCAGCAGAGTGGCCCCTACCCCATGACCGGAGAGAGAGAAAGCTGAAATGGGGAGACTGCCAGGTGCGGCCGGGCGGGTCCCTACCCTCCCCCACAAACCCCAGAGGGCTAAAGCTCTGACTCTAGTGGATTGCGTAGCCAGTGCCACAGTCTGAGAGGAACCCTGAATGATCCAGCCCAGTGGAGGAAGGGCACGATCCATCACTAAAGGGGTGGGACTGGGCTACATGTTTCAACAAAAAACAAAGAAGACTACGTAGCAACAACGGGAAGGCGTTCTCGACAACCCAGCAGCGCCTACAGGTCAGCGGAAGAGGCGAGCCTAATCTCCCAGCATAAACAAAAAAGACACAGGAAGCTTCCCTTGTAACCTGAAGGAGTCCCTAGAAACCCAGTAGCGCCCCCACAGGCAGACAAGCGACCTCATCAAGCAGCTGTCTGACACCACAGCCAGGTAAATCCACAAAGATGGGGAAAAAAACAGCGCAAAAAAAGGTGAAACCACCAAAGACCAGAACACGTCTTCTCCGTCAAGGGATCACAACTCCTCAGCAACACAGGATCACAACTTGACCGAGAAGGAGTGTGAAGAATTGACGGAAACAGGATTCAGAAGGTGGATAATAACAAATTTCTCAGAGCTAAAGGAACACTTTCTAACTCAATGCAAAGAAACCAAAAACCTTGAAAAAAGGTTAGACGAAATGCTAACTAGAATAACCAGCTTAGAGAAGAACATAAACGACTTGATGGAGTTGAAGAACACAGCATGAGAACTACGTGAAGCAAACACAAGTTTTAATAGCCGAATCGATCAAGCAGAAGAATGGATATCAGAGATTGAAGATCAACTCAATGAAGTAAAAAGAGAAGGCAATACAAGAGAAAAAAGAGTGAAAAGAAATGAACAAAGCCTCCAAGAAATATGGGATTATGTGAAAAAACCTAATCTACGCTTGATTGGTGTACCTTAGTATGATGGAGAGAATGAATCCAAGCTGGAAAACACACTCCAGGACATTATTCAGGAGAACTTCCCAAGCCTAGAAAGGCAGTCCAAATTTCAAATTCAAGAAATACAGAGAACTCCACAAAGATATTCCTCAAGAAGAGCAACCCCAAGGTATATAATTGTCAGATTCACCAGTGTCGAAATGAAGGAAAAAATGCTAAGGGCAGCCAGAAAGAAAGGTCGGGTCACCCACAAAGGTAAGCCTATCAGACTCACAGCAGATCTGTCAGCAGAAACCCTACAAGCCAGAAGAGAGTGGGAGCCAATATTCAATATCCTTAAAGAAAATAACTTTCAACCCAGAATCTCATATCCAGCCAAACTAAGCTTCATAAGTGAAGGAGAAATAAAATCCTTTACAGACAAGCAATTATTGAGAGATTTTGTCACCACCAGACCTGCCCTACAAGAGCTCCTGAAAGAAACACTAAGCATGGAAAGGAACAAGTACCAGTCACTGCAAAAGCAAACCAGTTGGCAAAGACCAA
>PVKV010004706.1:0-55493 GCA_004027835.1 Alouatta palliata
TCTCCAGATTTTTTAATGATCGCCATTCTAACTGGCGTGAGGTGGTATCTCAATGTAGTTTTGATTTGCATTTCTCTAATGACCAGTGATGATGAGCATTTTTTCATATGTTTGTTGGCTTCACGTATGTCTTCTTTTGTAAAGTGTCTGTTCATATCCTTTGCCCACTTTTGAATGGGCTTGTTTGTTTTTGTCTTGTGTGGTTATTGGCTTTTTTAAAAAAGTATTCTTTCTCTCTTCAAGAGTTCCTTTTCTCAATTTCACTGAGCTTGTCACAATATAGCTTTATCTCCCATAGTTTTCAGAGTGAATGTTTTCTCCCACGAGGTTTTCAGGCCCAGTGTAAAAAAGGGTGCTTCTAGATACTGTTCAGCTGTTTCTAAACATTCTGTAATATTAAAAACGAAGGCCATTTCTACCCAAAATATTCACAGATTCTAGCCTAGCAAAAACAAATCTTACCAGACTTTTTATCTCTTGGCATTCTTTGTTAACGTCTTAAAAGCAAGACTTTATGTTTCTATCCTGGATTATCTACATACTGTCTTTGCCACACAAACAGCTGCAGTCATCTTTTGTTGTTCACAGGGGATTGGTTCCAGTACCTCCTGTGTATACCAGCATCCATGGAGGTTGAAGTTCCTGATATGTAATGATGCAGTATTTGCATATAACCTGTCCACATCCTCCTACATGCTTTAAATCATCTCAAGACGACTTATAATGCCAAATACAATGTAATTGCTAAATAAGTGGCTATTATACTGTATTGTTTAGAAAATAATGATAAGAAGTCTGCAAATGTTCAAAACAGATGTAACACTTTTTCCCCAAGTATTTTCAAACCATGGTTGGTTGAAGCCAGGGATGCAGAACCTGTCCACTGTACCCGCCAACAAGTTCATTTCCTTTGCCAGGAAGAGATCTTTCAATTTTATAGCATTCGCTACCATTTTTCAACTTCTGTTTTCTACACTCTCTGTCACCACCATACCGTGTATGGTTAACAAATTGCTACCTCTTCAATCTCTTTATCAACTAGACCTTGCATCTTCTTACTAAGAATCAGTGCCTACATTCTTATCAAGGTCTCTTATCTTTTTCAGGAATATTGCATTTATACCATATTTCAAACAAATCCCATGTGCCGCTGTGTAGCCTCAATATTTTTGTTGATTTTCAGGACTGTATGTCCAAACACCATATTCAATACTGTGAACTGTTCTCTTCAAAGGGTAGTTGCAGCTTACCATGATCAGACTGAGTTAGATGCCATTTATTCATTCATTTCTTCATTCACAGAAGCATGTATTAAGAACTTACTTTTGTGTATGTCTTATGGTAGTCACTTAAGAGAAAAGGACTCTTTGTACTTGCAGGTTTCATGTAAAGAGTGATTTCTAAACAATTAATTGCAATGTTGCATTACCCTATAAAAGATGGTTTTAGACACAGCTGTATGTTCATGAAGAGTAGAGCATTTAACGTAACTTGAACAGATCAGAAGAGTTTTATAGAAAAGAATGAATCTTGATCTGTATTCTAAAACATAATTGACAGGTAGTAGTTACATGAATGGAGAAGAACTGTATAACCACAGAAGTGATTAAGCTGCCATTGTGACACCATATGTATACTTTTGTCGTCGTATTTAAGATATATTGTGTTTTTTACTTGTCCATACTAATGAAAGACGCTGTATCTTTTTTTTTTTTTTTAAATCCCTGTGTCTGGTACAAAACATGACATATAATAGACATCCAGTAAATGTTTTTAATCAACAAGTGACTGGGTAGTTTATGCAAGCTTTTAAGGGAACAGCAAACACAAGAACACAGCTCTTATCTCAGTTGATTAAAAAAAAATTATGTCATACTTTCTATATATACTGGGATGCTGATTTAAAAGTATATGACGTAGTGTAAACTGTCTTTTAATTTGAGCTTTAAATTGAGGTTTAAAACCTTCCACCATCAAATGAGTGCCAAATGTTGCACATTTGTGGATTTCAGCATATTATTTGCAACACCTCAAAAGTAATTATTTATGAAATGGCTGAGACGCAAGAAAGATGGAAGTTAGACTCTGAAAAAGAAGTTTTATCATTGACTAGAGACCCTCATACTTTGAGGAATATCTGCAATGTAGAGCTTTATATTACATTGCCCAGAATATTTTCTGATCACATTTTTAGATTCATTTGTAAACATTTAGGAATAGAATCCTCTTTAGGTTTTTCAATCAGTTTCTTTATTTCAATCCTGCTTTCATAAATGGTTTTCATTTATTATCTGTCATGTAGATTTGGCTTGTGGTGATATTTATAATGATTCAATCAGCAAAGGTGACCGACCGAATTGATTTATGCCATATGGACCTATCCCCTTCACATAAAAATGGCCTGAACTCCATAAATTTAAGTTCTAAAGGTGTTCGCCAACTTTAGTGAAAGCAGAGATATTCACCTAGAGGAGTGAGCAATGTCTTTCTTCTCTTTTACTTTGTCCTGTAAAGAGAAAGAAGACTGCTAAGATGTAGCTGACATATTATAACTTTCCATCATTTCTGGTGGTCACCTGTGTTATATGACTTACACAAACTGAACTTTTGAATTGTTAAATGTTTTCCAGAATTATTAACATAAAGAGACTCTCAGCCATCAATAAATTAATAGGCATGAATAAGATGACTAACAGGTATTGAGTAATCACTTTATACCAGGCATTAAGGTGAACAATGTGTGACCTCATTTCTTTTTCACAAAATCTTCTATGCCAACTGTGAAAATGGTCATGTCCTTTTGTACTTCAAGAAACTGAGGCAGTAGACAACTTAAGTGTGTTGTTCACAGTCATGCAACAGGCACAGACCAGAGCAATAATTGATACTTTATAGTGTAATTCCACAGGGTAAGCTATTAAACACTACACTACAGCATCTCCCCTCTTCTACAGTCAGGATACCATGTAGAAAATTTAGGTTTATAAGAATACTGTAACCTAAATAAGAAAAGGTACAAATTAGTATCTTTTACATTAAGAATTTATTAAATTTTAAAGAGAATGTATTTGAAACTTCAAATAATCACTGGAATTTTAAAAAGTGTGGGTACTAATGGCAGGAAATTTTTTTTTTGAATATTGACATAATCTTGGTAAAAGATGAGGAGGAAGTGCTGAAAGACAGTGGAGTAATACAGAAGTTAGTTAAAATATGAGTCTCACTAAAATACTCATTCCATAATAAATAAATGTGACTTGTTACGTTTAATTTTGTTTTCTGTCTAAGAAATATAATAATGGGAAATAATTAAAGGAATATTTAATCTTAGCTTCAGTATCAGGAATCTTTGTAGTCAAGTCTTGTAAGTCACAGTCAAAAGAGAAAATAGAAACTAGTATGACTCATGGAATCTTAGAAAAAATTACTGGCAGCATTTTGCAAATTGTTCATTTTCAGAAAATATTATACATGAGCTTTTTTAATTATTAAAAAATCATTTTGTCTTCCAAAACTACTCATTATTATCTTGGTATAATAACTGATTTGCTCTAAAATTTTATATTTGTTGAAAATAATATATATATTAATATGAAATTAATATAGGCTCACATATATATATATTGAAAGGGGGAAACTTCTGATGTTTGTCTTTTGACAATTAAGACCGATATTTTACTAGTACTTAATGATGCATGAAACATCTTGAAATAGGCCAAATACAGAGAAAAATAAATATTGTATGTTCTCACTCATATATGGGAGCTAAGAAAATAGATCTCATGAAGATAGAGTAGTTTGCTAGTTATCGGAGGCCAGGAAGGGTAGGGAGGAGGGAAGGATAAACAGAAGTTAATTAAAGGAAAATATAGGTTAATAGAAATAAGACATAGTGTTCAAAAAATCAGTAGGCTGCCTATAGTAAACAATATTCTATTGCATATTTTAAAATAGCTAGTGGAGAATAACTAAAATGTTCTCAGCTTAAAGAAAAGATAGATGTTTAAGGTAATGTATATCTCAATTACCCTAATTTGATTATTACACACTGTACAAATGCATCAATATATCACATATACTCTGAAAATACACATATATATATGTATAATGTATCAATATAAAACGATAATGAAATATGACAGGACTAAAATCCCAGAATTGTCATTTTCTCTTTAAAACCTTCTGAATGCTAGTTACAGTATTTTAAGGCCATGTGTGTTTTCCTAATTTTTGCATGTACCATAAAAATGTGCCATTTAATTAACTTTATACAAGATATAGAAGAATGATGAATCTTTAGTCTTTGTCTTATTATAGATGCCCTAAAGGTGGTAAAATAATACACAAATATGCTTTCAGACCAGGGGTACTTTCTATGCCCATGCACGTTATGCAACGCATAACTCCATGAGGTGGCAATCATAGCACCATGGATGCTATTGCTCTGCTCTACACCCAATCTCCACTGACATTGGAATGAACTCTTCAGAGCAAGCCCAGTTAGAAAAATTCAGACTTGAAGAAATGAAAAAAAAAAAAAAGATATATTTAACATGCTTTCATAGCTCAGATTCAAACTGGAATTCTTTTAAAGCTTGAGAGTTTTATTTAACAAAACTTGATTTTATTTCATACTAACAGATTTTGTAAAACTGTGCACCCATGTATGGGCATAAACATATGTCAGTTTTTAATTCTTAAGGTGTGCAAGATACTTGCAACAGATTAATTTATAAGAGTGAGAAAATGATGAAGTAATTTACTTTACAAATGTGTAATGGAAACTTGAGTGTGTTTTGTTTCTGTACTTTTAGCAACACATAGTATTTGTCTTTCATGTTGACTTGCTTAATTTAGTTGTAATGGGCAATAAAAAGTATGTTTATATTTGACTAGAGAAATATTAGAGACTGTAATAATTAGTCATTCAGTTTAAATACTCTAGCAGAGAGATATTAGTGAAGAAACAAAAACAAATAAAAAACAGAGTTTTGGGGAAAAAAGCTACCTTAAGTTATCTGAAGAAAACTGTAAAATATCTAGAGCTACATTCAACATTTGCAAAATTTTTTAGTAGAACAACAAGCCACATATCATAGAACTCAAGAAGGATATAAAACTCAAACATTACTTTCTTTATGTTTGTTCTAAAGGTGAATCTAATGGACAGTTAAATAAGACAAAATAATGACACGTCACCTAACTTCGCAAGTATCAATCATTCACTTCTACCCTTTACACTCAGGACTATTTAATGTTTTGGTTGACAATTGTTTTTTATTTTTTATTTTCAAAATACATTTATTGTTTATATTTAAGTTATACGAGATGATTTTATAAGATATAGAGAGGCGATAAAAAGATTACTATAGTGAGACAAATTAACGTATTCATTATCTCACCTAGCTACCCACATTTTTGGTATGAGTAGCAAAATTCTAATCATTTAGCATGAATCTCATATTCAGTATAATTTTATTATCTATAGTGACAAAATATATTACCAAAATATTTTTCTGTATTTCATTGCTACATAATAGTTGGACATATTTACATGGTATATTTAATATTTTGATACTCACATACAATGTATAATGGTCAAATCAGGGCAATTGTAATATCCATCAACTCAAATATTTATTTCTTTTCTAAACTGTCTAGTTAATCCATTTTATTAATATATATAATAGTGGTACATTGTTTGGGTATTATGATATTTTGATACCTGTATACAGTGTACAATGATCAACCCATCACTTCAAACATCTGTTTTTTTCTTTATATTAGAGACATTTTAAACCTTCTCTTCTAGTTATTTTGAATTATACAATAAATTTGTGTTACCTATAATCATCTTATTGTCCTATCAAACACTGGAACTTATTTCTTCAATTTAAATGCCCATTTGTACCTATTAACCAATTTCTTTCATCCCTCCATCTCCCCTACCCAGCCTCTGGTAACCAGCATTATACTCATTACCTGAATGAGATCAATTTATTTAGCTCCCACATACGAGTAAGAACACACAAAATTTGTCATTTTGCACCTGGCTTATTTCACTTACTTCCTTCAGTTCCATCCACGTTGCTGCAAATGACAGACATCACTCTTTTTTAAGGCTAAGTAATACTTCATTTTACCATAGATTTTTGTATTTATTTGTCTGTCAACTAACACTCATGTTGTTTCCTTATCTGGGCTTTTGTGAATGATCATGGGGTGCAGATATCTTTACAAGGTAATGATTTCATTTCCTTTGGGTGTCTGCTCAGAAGGGGGATTGCTGGGTCATATGGTAGTTCTATTTTTATTCCAATGTCTTTAGAAAGCTTTATACTGTTTTTCATAATAGTTGCACATTTACATTCCCACCAACAATGTAGAAGAGTTTTCTTTTCTCCATACTATGCCCAAATATATTGTCATTTGACTTTTTACTAATACTCATCCTAATGGGTCTGAGATGGTATCAGTAGCAGTTTTGACTTGTACTTCCCAGGTGATTAATGATGTTAAGCACCTTTTCATGTACCTGTTGGCCATTTTAATTTTATTTTGAAGAAATAATCTTCCAGGTCTTTGGCTCATTTGTTTTTTAATTGCGTTGCTTCTTTCTTACTCCAGTTGTATGAGTGTTTTCTAAATTTTGGATACTGATGCCTTATCAAATATGATTTTTCCCAATCCATAAACTGTTAGTCAACCATTACTTGAGCATATAAGCTTAGTACTGAGATTCACTGTAGACTGATATAAATGTGTTTTAATAATGTGTGTAATAAAATTTATTATTCTTATTTAAATAAATATTGTGGTTTAAAAAGTACCTTTATTACAAGATGAGAAAAAATGCTACATAGTTAATCTTGCTAACATTATATTTTTGTTGCTTCTTTTATGTTCTTTCATTAAAACCCTGAAATTTCTATGTGTAACAAATTTAAAGTCAAGGTGATTCTAATTTGAATGACATTTATGTTACAAAACTTCTGGTACATATTTTTTTATTAGTCCAAAACTGCAATTAACTTCTGGTATATTTTTTAAGATATAGTTTCAATGCCCTGGGTACATTCACTGAGGGTTCTACATAGAAAGAAATTTTTTAAAAATATAAGGAAAGACAAGTAGGAATTCATTTCACAGCTTTAATAACACATGTCAAAATGATGTGTTAATTCAACTCCACCACCTTCCTCCCAAAGTAACTGACATTCTAGATAATTTATCATGTTAGATTTTGCCTTCTGAACATTTAAATATATGTTTATCTTTAAGAGGCAAATCTTCATTTTATTTTACTTTTTAATTTTCCTTTAATTTATTTGGTTATGTACTCACATACATGTAACCAAATACAGGTGGTATTTGGTTACATGAGTACATCCTTTAGCAGTGATTTGTGAGATTTTGGTGCACCCATCACCCGATCAGTATACACTGCACTATATTGGTAGTCTTGCATCCTTCACCTCCTCCAACTCTTCCCCATGAGTCTCCAAAGTCCATTGTATCATTCTCATGCTTTGCATCCTCATAGCTTAGCTCTCACATGTCTGTGAGAACAAACGATGTTTGGTTTTCCATTCCTGAGTTACTTCACGTAGAATAATAGTCTCCAATCTCATCCAGATCACTGCAAATGCTGTTAATTCATTTCTTTTTATGGCTGAGTAGTATTCCATTGTGTGTATATGTACGTACATATACATATCTTCTTTTCCTCTGGGTAGAAACCCAGTAGTGGGATTGCTGCTCAAATGATAGCTCTACTTTTAGTTCTTTGAGGAATCTCCACATTGTTTTCTATAGTGGCTGTAGGAATTATTCTTAGCCCACTTTTTGATGGTTTTTTTTTTTTTTTTTTTGGTTTTGTTTTTGTTTTACTTTTGAGATGGAGTTTCACTGTTGTTACCCAGCTGGAGTGCAATGGCGCGATCTCAGCTTGCCTCAACCTCCACCTCCTGGGTTCAAGCAATTCTCCTGCCTCAGCCTCCCGAGTAACTGGGACTACAGGTGTGTGCCACCATGCCCAGCTAATTTTTTGTATTTTTTTTGTTTAGTAGAGACAGGGTTTCACCATGTTAACCAGGATGGTCTGGATCTCTTGACCTTGTGATCCACCAGCCTCAGCCTCCCAAAGTGCTGGGATTATAGGTGTGAGCCACCGCGCCCAACCTTGTTTGGTTTTTTCTTACTGATTTGTTTGGGTTCATTAAAGGTTCTGGATATTAGTCCTTTGTCAGATGTACAGATGGTGAAGATATTTTCCCACACTGTGAGTTTTCTGTTTACTTTGTTGACTGTTCCATTTGCTGTGCAAAATCTCTTTAGTTTAATTAGGTTTCGGCTATTGATCTTTGTTTTTATTGCATTAGCTTTTGGGTTCTTGGTCATGAAATCCTCGCCTAAGCCAATGTCTAGAAGGGTTTGTCCAATGTTATCTTACAGAATTTTTATGGTTTCAGGTCTTAAGTTTAAGTCCTTACACCATCTTGAGTTGATTTTTGTGTAAGGTGAGAGATGAGGTTCCAGTTTTATCCTCCTACATATGGCTTGCCAATTGTCCCAGCACCATTGGTTCAAAAGGGTGTCCTTTCTCCACTTTATGTTTTTGTTTGCTTTGTCAAAGATCAGTTGGCTCTTAAGTATTTGGGTTTATTTTTGGGTTTTCTATTCTGTTCCATTGGTGTATGTGCCTGTTTTTATACCAGTACCATGCTGTTGTGGTGACTATGTATGGTACAGTTTGAAATCAGGCAGTGTGATGCCTCCGATCTGTTATTTTTTCTTAGTCTTGCTTTGGCTGTGGGGGCACTTTTTGGTTTCATATGAGTTTTCGAATTGCTTTTTTCTAATTATCTGAAGAACGATGGTGGTATTTTGATGGGCATTGCTTTGAATTTGTAGATTGCTTTTGATAATAGGTACATTCTAGATACGTTATCATGTTAGATTTGCCTGCTGAACATTTAAATATATGGATTTATTTTAATGGGGAAAATCTTAAAAATAAAAGGTAAACATGAGGTTGCAGAAAGTTATTCCTACTCACTATCTTTTTAAAAATATATACTTAGCTTGTATTTTTTAGGAACTAAAAACTAATATAAAAGTACTGATGGAGTAGAAGCTCACTAACAGTTTGCTTAAATAGCATGTTTTTCTTGTTTACTTGTGTATTTCCTCATCTACCATACTATTCTGATTGCCAGCTCTACCATGCTTCCAATTTAGAAAATGATAAATCCTTTAGATCTATACAATGACTACAGAGAAAATAACTGTAATTGAACTATCATATTACATGTAATTAATTTATTCATTCATTTGTCATTCAAGAGACAGTTGTAGAACATTTAAATAAATCAGAAACTCACCTGGACACTGGAGATATAGAGGTTCTGCCCTTAAGATAACGGTGCTGCAGCAGAGTAAAAAGGGATATGTTAAATATCAAGATTAAATTTGATAAGTACTCTGATATAGATATTCACACAGTATAAGAGAAAACAAGAGAGGTGACAGCAAAATCAACTTATAAGATCAAAGCAGGATTTAAAGTATATATGCCAATTTATAGAATACAGGGCTGAATTTTGATGAATTAAAATTGCCAGATGAAGATATGTGGAAGATAGCTGTAGAGATGGGGGATGTTTGTGCAAGGCACTTTCAACAGAGGCAATGATGTCTGCCGTGATAGCTTTGAAATTTGGAACAGGAATGTATGTTGTGTACAGAAACTAGGAAGCTAGGAAGATAAGTGTATTAGGCTTAAAATTTTGAATTATATCCTCAATATTATGGCAATAATTTATAGGATTTTTGGTAAAGGAAGAAATCTGATGGCTTTTCCTGATTGCATTTTAGAATTGTGCTAAGTAGAGGAATGTGGATAGGATAGGGGAAGCTTCTAGGGTGATTTGACCCAAAGAGCCAGTGAGACATTAAGCGCAGTGTCTCAGATAAGAAACAATGAGGATATGAACTAAGATACTGACTGTTAAAAAATGGAGCCAAGAAACTCTGAAAAAGAAGATGAATAGTAGCTCTTTTTCAACAGAAATTGAAGGAGCAAAAGAAGGCTAATAAAGTAAAATCACTAAAGAAGTTAGAGAGTATGGACTCTACATGAAAATCAGAGGTTAGTGAACAGTAAGAAGAACTCCTGTTTTAATTGGTGCATATTTAAGGCAGGTCAAATGATCTCAGATGCCATAAATTCTAAGCTGTGGAGTAGAAAATTTAGGAATATTTTATTAGTAGTTTCCATTTTCAGTTGAGCAGAATACAAAATCAGTTGTATTTGAAGAGGTAATGGGAAGGAAGGCTAAAGGACATTAGTGAGTATTTGGAATGATCAACAAAAGGAGTGGGATAAGGAGGTAATTAGGGGTTTCTGAACACTCTTTTGGTTTCCCGGGAGGAAGTTATGTTGTATGCTTTAATTTTTGTTTGCTTTTAAAAAAATGCGATGTAATGCTAAGTAATAATTCTAAACGTGACTGCTTGGCATGGATAAGCAATAATTCTAAACATGACTGCTTGGCATGGATTGCAAAAGGAAGGGGTGTGGTTAGTTACTTCCTAGATACATGGAGGTATAGGCATTGGGTAAATATAGCCATTCCAAATGGGAGGAATTGACCAAAACAAAGGGATTACAGGCCCCATTTAAGTAAAAAATCCAGCGGGGCAGCCAAATCTTAAAACTCCAAAAATGCTCTCTTTTGACTCCTTGTCTTATATCTAGGTCATGCTAATGCAAGAGTTGGGGTCCTATGGTCTTGGGCAGCTCCACCTCTGTGGCTTTGCAGGGTATGGCCTCCCTCCTGGCTGCTTTCACGAGATGGCATTGAGTGTCTGCAGTTTCTACAGACACACTGCCAGTGGATGTGCCATTATGGGGTCTGGAGGATAGTGGACTCTGTGTGGGAGCTCTGACCCCACATTACTACCCTGGCAGAGGGTCTCCATGAGAGCCCTGCTGCAGTCGCAAACTTTTGCAGGGACATCCAGGCATTTCCATACATTCTATTAAATCTAGTCAGAAATTTCCAAACCCCAGTTCTTGACTGTGTGCACCTACAGGCTCAGCAACACATGGAAACTGCCAAGGCTTGAGGCTTGCACTCTCTGAAGCCATGGCCTGAGTCCTACATTGGCCTCTGTCAGCCATGGTGAGAGAGCCTGGGAGGCAGGGCACCAAGTCCCTAGGTTGCACACAGCATGGTGACCCTGGGTGTGGCCCATTAAACACTTTTTCCTCCTAGGCCTCTGGTTCTGTGATGGGAGAGGCTACTATGAAAACCTATGAAAAGCCCTGAAGACATTTTCCCCATTGCTTGGGGATTAACACTTGACTTCTAGTTACTTACACAAATTTCTGCAGCTGGTTTGAATTTCTCCCCAGAAAATGAGCTTTTTTTCTTTCTATTATATTGTCAGGCTGCAAATTTTCTGAACTTTTATGCACTGCTTTTCTTATAAAACCAAATGCCTTTAACAGCGCCCAAATCACCTCTTGAATGCTTTGCTGCTTAGAAGTTTCTTTCACCAGATACCGTAAATCATTTCTCTCAAGTTCAAAATTCCACAAATCTCTAAGGTAGGGGAAAAATGTCACCAGTCTGTTTGCTAAAACATAACAAGAGTCACTTTTGCTCTAGTTCCCAACACGTTCCTCATTTCTATCTGAAACCAACTCAACCTGGATTATATTGTCCATATCATTATCAGCATTTTGGTCAAAGCCATTCAACAAATTTCTAGGGAGTTTCAAACTTTCCCACATTTTCTTGTCGTCTTCTGAGCCCTCCAAACTGTTCCAACCTCTGCCTGTTACCCAGTTCGAAAGTCACTTCCAGATTTTCAGATGGCTTTTCAGCAGTGCTCCACTCTACTGTTGTCAATATACTGTGTTAGTTTATTTTCACACTGGTGATAAAGACATAGCTGAGACTGGGTAATTTGGAAAAGAAAGAGCTCTAATTGGACTTTCAGTTCCACATGGCTAGAAGAGCCTCAAAATCATGATGGAAGGCAAGAAGGAAGAAGTTCCATCTTACATGGATGGCAGCAGAAAAAAGAGAGAGCTTGTGTAGGGGAATTTCTTTTTTTAAAACCATCAGATCTTGTGAGACTTATTATCATAAGAACAACACAAGATAGACTTGTCCCCATAATTCAATTACCTCCTACCAGGTCCCTCACACAACATGTGGGAATTGAAGATGAGATTTGGGTGGGGCTATAGCCAAACCATATCAAGAATGAATCAAAAATAAGAATAGCCAGTATTTAGCTTAAGCCTCATTTTATTAGGGTAGCCATGCTGATCCCCATATTTTCTCCCTATCTGCTCTTCTCATAGTGCCCAATTTTATCATCTTATTTACTTTGAATTTGTTATTCATTGTAGGTATGTTTTGCTGCATTGAAATGTCTAGCAAGACAAAAGCTGTGTTTTATTCAGCAATTTATTTCCACCACCTGCCCTGCTAATCCCATGACTGACATTTAGTAACCACTCAAACATTTGTTTTATGAATGTGCGAGAGAATGAAGGGAATATATAAAGGGATTTCCATTAGTACAAGACAAATTTGGATGACTTAAAAGTTGTATACATTGAAAATTAAAGCCGAAGAACTCTTCTTATTGTCAAAATGCAATAATATCTCTTACAAGATGGGCAAATTGTTCAAGTGAGATTTTATGGATCGCCTAGGATATTTTGTAATAGGAAAATTGATCAATAAAAATAAATATTTCATTATGTTTTCCCTGACACACTTCCGAATTTCTGGCGATTCAACCCTTAGCTTTATAAGAATGAATTTTTCATTAATAATATAAACTAGAGGTCACCAGGGAAGGGGGCATTAGGTGGGGAGAACTGGAAAGATGTTGGACAATGGATAAAAAATTTAAATTAGAGGGGAGGAATAAGATCAAGAGATCTGTCGTACCACATGGTGACTGCAGTTAATAGCAATGTATTATATTACTTGAAAATTACTGAGAGAGTAGAGTTCATGTCCTCACTGCAAATAAGCACGTGAGGAACACATATGTTAGCTTTAATTTGCCATCTTACATGCCATACATATTTCAAAGCTTTATGTTTTACGCCATAAACATGTGCAATTTTATTTGTAAATAAACAATAGATACACGACTTAGAGGTTTTTTTCCGTGTATAAACTGTGTTGTAAGAAAGTGTTTTAATCTATTTTTTAACTCAACACATATTAAGAGAATCTTACATTTGCAATCAGAAGAACTAGGAAAAAATTCCAATTTACATGTGATTCATCACCTTGTTGCAACATTACCAATAGGATTTTGTTTTTAAACAAACTTATGCAGAAATGCAATTTCCTAATACATTAAATCTCTCTGAAGAAATGATGAAGATTAAAATCAGATATGTTTGGAGTGCTAAGGACAATGTTCTCTTACTCCAGGAAAGATGAGTTAATTTTGGAGACCTGAATGCTGCTGTGGAACTTATGGTCAGATCAGGTTTGGATTTGTCTGTAGAGGTGAGAAACTGAAAAAATTAACAGAAAAAAATAGAAAATTAGAGCATGTCAGTGAAATAGCACAGAAATTGATATTCTCACAGGCAGAGAACTGATGATATCTGAGCCAAACTTTCAGAAATATTGCAGCTTCAAACAACAAAATGTTGCATTTATGAATTGAATTGCCATACAGCCCTAGAAAGAGGTGATGGCAGACTGGTCTTTTATTGTTATCCATATGCTGAAATTCATAACTACATCTCAGTGTGAAGGTGAAAATTATTATACACACACGCACACACACACACATACATATATGCTGTAAAGTGGACACTGAACTTGGAGTCCTGGTGAATTTAATTAATTTCTCCAAACACAGCTGAGATGGTCTCTAGAATAGTGGTTTTGAAACTGTAATGTACAAGTGAATCACGTGAGAACCTTGTTAAAAATAGATTTTGACTGAGTAGTTCTACGGTGGGGCCGAAGATTCTGTGTTCTCAACAAACTTCCAGATAATGCTGATGTTACCAGACTCTATGGAGAACTAGTCTATAGGAAAAACTTTGAATAGCATGGATGTGGCCAGAGCCAGCCTTAGCCTTAAGTTGGTGTCTGCAACATTTAATGGGTTGTAACAGAGACTATCAAAACTCAGACTATGTGATCGCTCAATCAAGCATTCTGTGGTATTTTACAGATGACCAAAAATGGGATAATTAGGTGTTCACCCAAGATGGTTGAAAAATATTGTGGTTCAAGATAACAACATGTTTTCTTTAGTTATAACAAGTACAGCCATTGATGCAGTCTTTCTCAAACTCTTCTGGGAAGCTTTTCAAAGATAATGCTTCAGATCAGTTAAATCAGAAATTCTACAGTAGATTCCACTGTGAAGGCAACATAGATTAAGGTCTAGTAGTGTTTATTCACTATTAGTAGAGCCAGAAGCCTAGAGAAAAAGACAGTAAAAACCTGTGACCCCAATCTCCTCAGTAATTGTCTTCTCTTAAGTTTCAAGTCATTCAAAGGGACACTGGAGGACACGGAGACAAAGGCTAACCTGCTTAACAGTACTAAAGGTCTCAAGGAGTAAGTATGTTCATCCAAGCAGAAGAGGAGAAGATTTTGGCAGCTCTGGTTATCACTGGAGTTCCCCACCTGCAGAGGGAGGTGTTAAGATCGCTTGGAAAAAGAGTTATTTGTAAAAGAACTAAAAATTAAGGAAAGTGAAACTGAGCCATAGAAGCAAGACTGACGGGTATATTCACATAGGAAGGACTCATTAGCATTAAGTCTCTTCACCAACTGTCATTGGCTAGACCAGGCAAGCAAAGACTTGCACAATTCCTATTCAATAAGGAAAACTTTGATTTGCCGAGCTAACTTATTCTTGCTTTTGTACGTGAATTGTACACATTTTTGTAAATATAGCAAACCACTCTATAAATCAACTGACAGCAAGACTCTATGCATAATATTTTCAAATATTTTTGTATTATTATAATTATTGAATTAAGGTATATGGTCATTTTGATGTAAATTTATTATAGTCTAAAATCAAATTAATAACAGTAGCCCACTGATGTCCAGTCATGGATTTGAATACTTAATATTCTCAGGCCTTATGGAATGATATTGAAGACTAAATATGCATGGGTGGTTTAGAATTGGCCTTTACTGGTTTAATTAGTAATCAATCAGTTTCATGTTGAATATTTGTGCTTTATGGATAAAAGCTGAGAGTCAAGGCTGTATTTTTCTATTTTAAGAAAAGCATTCTTTTAAATTAAATTAACTAAATAGTGTTTATCATTTTAAGTTATTGAATATATTTTCTTAAATGGAATCCCAGATTTTTATCAATTCATTCATTAAATTTTAAAAGTTTTTAATATATGGTGTTTTGTATGAGTTTTATATATACACATATACACTGCGGAAAATATCTGTGGCTGAATATTTTAGTTCACGTTTTACAAATCTACATATAAGATGTACTAATAATTTCTAATTGCAAATATGTTCTCTATTTTCTGTTCTTTATGTTCCAGACACCTGCTTGCTCCCTGTTATTATAAAGAGTGAATTTTAATGACTGTTGCTTTTTATATGTCTATTGTATTGTATGCTCTGTTACTAGGAACTATTATTTGGCTTTTGCAAGTGAATGGAAATTGCACAAGTTTTGTTATTTTTCTTAAAGTACCATGTAATAAGCTGCTTCCTATAATACTATAAAACATCTGAAGAGAATTCTAAACACTACTGTTGTTCATTTGATATTTGCCTCCCCCATTATGTTCCCCCTCTATGTTTATAATGCATGCAATTGGGCAAGGTGGAGGGAAATTTGGTGGCTCAACAGAGGCAGGTTAGCCTTTATGAATTATCTTGCACAGACTTTATGAGAAGGAGACGTGATTTTCAATAGATCCTCAGGACATTGTTGCCATTATGCAACGAGATCATGAGACCAGGTAGTCATTCACAGGAAAGAATAACTATTCTACAGGAAAAAATTTCAAGGGACTAATAACCACTGCCTTTGGTTTCTTGTCTGACAGATATTATGGTCAGAAAATAACATAAATATGGTTCCGTTTCAAAAATAAAGTGAATCTAGTAATATTCCAAAGATAATCTAGAATTAATACTCTATCCTGAGCTCAAATTTCTAGATAATGTTTAATAGGGCATTTTCTACTTTGAGGGTAGATTGAACTCTTTCCATAATATTACTAGGATATTATGTATTATTTATGCCAGAATTTACAGTTTCATATTTACGTTTCATTTTCAAAGCTAGAACATTCCTTAGAATCATGTAAATACACTCTTTATTTTTTAAAGTTATGAACCTCAGACCTTAACAACTAAAGTCATTTTCTCAAGGTTGGACATAGACAAAAAGAAAAATATTAATTCACCTTAGATCCAGTGGCTACAGATACACTTTGCATCAGAGAGCCTTTTCCATATACATTTATATGGCTGATTCATTAATTCTACTTTTTCAAAATTGTTTTGTCAAATATTTTCTTTATGGCATTGAATTAAAAATAAGTATTCTGCTTTATAAAAAGAAGCACATATTGTACTCCACCTAAGTAAAGTGACATAAAACGTAATTTTACATAAAAATTTTGAAAATCAACAACATTCATTCACATTATGGAGGCATAACACAGCATCCCCAAAACCAGATTATGTATTCCTCAATTACAATCATTTTAAAGATTTTAAATAGTGAGTCTTTTACTTGTCATACTTCAGTTGCTGTTAATTTTTTCTTAGAATCATATGCTCTTGGAGTCTAACAGTGAATTAGTTAACAACCACCCTAAAATATGCTTAGGGAGAAGAAAACAAAAACTATATAGTCAGTATACACACACATATTCAAACACAAACAACTTAAATGGTCATATTAAACTATGTATTGAAAATATAAGCAATAAATTCTGAATGCCAGGTTTAAGCATCACACACTGGGGGCAGTTGAGGGGGGCAGGGGAGGGACAGCAGGGGGTTGGGAGAGTGGAGAGGGATAACATGGGGAAAAATGCTGGATATAGTATATACCTAAAGTAAAATAAGTTAAAAAAAGAAAAAAATGAGATCAATGTACAATCTGAAGAAAAAAAGAAGTTAAATAAATCATTGCGAAATGCTTTTGCAGTCAGATTTTATTAAATAACCACAAAAGTCATTTATATGAGTGATTCATCATCACTTTTAACTTAGAACCCTGTCACTATGTTAATATAATTATACTATTATTGCTTTCTATAAAGTCTAATCATCGAAAACAATGTTGTTCAAAGCATATGTAGGCACCACTCATACTAAAATAATGAAAAGCACCTAAAAGAAATTCAATGGCAGTACATTTCATCTATAAGGAAATCAATGAGACTGAATTTTAAAACATCATCTCTGAAGATTATAGGGATAAATTAAACAGATATTCATATTGAGTAAATTTTTTAAAACTTGTTAAAGGTAGGATTATAATTGATAATTTTACCATTCATTATATTAATGGTAGCTCTCAAAGACTGAATGCATTTTTTTATTTTGTTGAAAATCACTTAAGTCTGTATTGGAGGCAACACTGTCAATTTTTATGATTCAGAAATAAAAGTTATTCAAAAACCTGAAGGATTTTTCTACCAATTTCCCTAACCACTGTGAAACTATTGTTACTTTCTGTGTTGTGAAGTAACTAATTAAATATTGTCCAAACTGGAATGGCTGTAGGTAGAGTCAATATGAAGTCCGTGATGCTGATTTCAGGGCAGGCAACAAACAAGAACTCTGATTTAGTTATGAAAGGTAATCTGGGTCTGCAGTAATAATTAAAATATTGAGAATTAGTGAATTTTCATAGTTTATTTACTCAGGCAACAAAATTACAGAACACTAGACAATTTCTAAGAAAAGTATTTGTCCTTTAGTTTATAAAAACTAAATCGTCGTGTTTAGTTTCTTTTTATAATTATCCAATAAGGTTGCCACATACAAGCTTTCTAGTGGCACAAGTATACCATGACTATTCCAGGCTCTTATTTTTTTCTGTGTCACTAAGGATGTAAGGTTCATTTGCATACTTAAATCATAGTCACAACAGAGCAGGTACAAATCAAGCAACAGTTGAAGCTGTTTATACACAACAAGCACATATCACACTGGCAAATAATCACGGTTATCTAAGGAAGAAAGAATGATAGTAATTTTTCTTCAGTATATACTTTTTTTGTTTCGTTTTGTTTTTTTTGAAAACAGCTGTTAAAATTTTAAAATATATAGACATTCCATGGCATGAGGGATTGGTTTCAGGACGCTCATGGATACCAGAATTCATAGATGCTCATGTTCTTTACATAAAATGGTGTAGTGTTTGGATATAACCTACATACATCCTATTGTATAATTAAAATCATCTCTAGGTAATTTATAATACCTAATATGTAAATATCATAAATAGTTGTTAAACTTAATTGTTTAGTGAAGCATGACAAAAAATTATGTGTGTACATGTTGAATACAGATGTAACCATTCATTTAGGAAAAAACTTTTTTAAGACAGAGTCACTCTGTTTCCCAGGCTAGAGCACAGTGGTGCGATTACAGTTCAAGGTAACCTTGAATACCAGCAAGCAAGCTGTCATACCACCTCAGCCTCCTGGGTAGCTGGGCCTATAGGCACAGGCCAACATGCACAACTTTTTTTTATGTATTTTTATTTTTTGGTGACATGAGTTCTTACCACATTGCCCAGGCTAGTCTCAAACTCCTGGGTTTAAGCGACTTGCCTGCCTCAACCTCCCAAAGTGTTGGGGTTACAGGTGTGAGCCACTGTGTCCTGCCCGTTTTTTTAAACTCCATGAACGCGGAATGCACAGACACAGATGGTCAACTATACATATGAAGTTGTTTGAAACTAACTGTTTAATAAACCAAACTTGTAGGTATTTTCTTTTCTGGTCACAAGCAACTTGAAAAAATTACTGAGGCACTAAGAATACTGTACACTATGCTTTTGACAGTATGTAATAAAACTCTGCATGAAACTTCATTTTGTATACTATTAGCATAATTCACTTTTAAAAGATTTTCTTCTACAGAAATGACAATGTGCACATTTTTTGATAAAAATTAATGTTCTTGCCTACTTAAAGAGTACTTTGGACTATTCTGTAACTGCCTTTTAAGTAATGGGTGGATAATAGCTTAATGATTCAGATACATTTAAGTAACCTAAATAATGTTACCTGCTTTTAAGTGGTGTTTATGTATTTCTTCAATCTGTTTTCACTATCTACTTTTCTATTTTATCATAAATAAATAATTGCTACGAAATATATTTACATACAGTACATATTTCTCTATTTATAAACTTTTATCACACTGTTACAATTTGCTTAAATCCTTCAAGTCTTACTTTTGTTCACTCAGAGTATTAATATATTTATTAACATCACTTCAACTCTTTCACCTTATTTCAGAATAGACTCAGAATATCTTTCTCATCTCACATGACGAATACTAAGATGATCTAATTATAATTTTATATTTTATTTAATCTTATATTTTCTGTATAAAATAGACATTCCTTAGATCACTTACTAAACCCAGGGGAAAATATGTAGGCTTACATATTAACATCTGGTCCTATTTCTGGTGTTGTTCTTCAGCTCCCTATAAGCTGGACTCTAAGGTGACTGGTAAAGAACCTTGTACAGATCAAGCTTACAAGAGGCTGTGGTATAAAACAGAATGACAGTGTATTTATAACAGCATATATAACAATCAAATAGACAAGAAAAATAATCTTTCTCTGTTGATTGCTCACTTCATTCTCTTTATGTCAACACACACACAGACACACACACACACACACGCACCACATACAAATTATGTAATAACAATTTACCACTAGATGTCTACTTATGTCTTCTTATGAACATAAAAGAGTGGGTTACCTGGAATCAATCTTTCAGATATGACAATTGCATAATCAGTCAATTGCCCTGCTAGGGAAACAGGCATTCTCTGATCTGATGAGCACGAAATTGACTTAATACTGACAAACTCTTCATTTTGGGCTCCCATCTTTGGTTTCCACTGACTCAATCTTTTGCCAAGTGTTTTTAAAGATGTTACATTCATTAATGTTCTGGAGCCTGCTGCGACTGGTTAAGGAGAGAAGATTGTTAAATATTTAGAAATTTTGAAACCAGTTTGCCTGCCACCCTGTAAGTCATGCGTTTATTCTTCCCTCACCTCCTGCCATGACTGTGAGGCCTCCCAGCCATTTTGAACTTTGCCGTGGACTCTTGAGTAAATCAACCTAAGCATTTTCAGATGAACTAAGTGTGAAACCGCAGAAGAAAAAGTGCTTGCACCAAGGAGTGGGAACTAAATTAATAAGCAGATCCAGGATACAGACAGGTAAAGCTTTTGCATCACCCTATGGTAGGAATCAATCAGGTCATAGCTCCTAGGTGCACCTCATTGCAAGAGCCAATCAATTCATAGCTCATTATCCTATGCTTATAAAACCTGATCCAGTCCCCAGCTTGGGGAAACACTGCTTTGGGGACTATCCCCAGTGTCCTCCTTACTTGTCATAAGTAATAAAATCCCCTTAAATAAATAAATAAATAAATTTGGAATCAGACATTCTAGAAAATTTACACCATAGAAACTGGCAGATGCTACAATGAAAGGATTTTATCTCCCACCTGTTTCACACACACACACACACCCTGCCCAGAGCTTACTAACAACACCACTAGTTTATTATATCTATTGATTAAGTATATCTTGAATATATACCACAGTTGATTTTCCCACCAAATCTTAATCAAGTTGATTGCTTTCTTTGTTTCCTGACAATTCCTCCACCATAGTTAGGTGACTGAGAATGAGTTAAATTTTTTTATTTCACAAACTTCAATCATATTATAACCTAATGATTGATTACAGTGTAGTTCTGAAAGGGAAAATGTATCAGGTTTTGAGGATGTATTTTTATCATGTATTCGGAATTCAAATCATCAAAACAAGCTATAAGGAAGACCAAAAAATTTATCCAGTTTGGTTGCTTTTTATTTCTTTATCTTGCCTAATTGCTCTTCCCAGGACTTCCCATACTATATTGAATAAAAGTGGCATAAGTGGACATCCTGATCTTGTACCTGATGTTAGAGAAAAAACTCCCAACATTTTATGGCTGTGTATGCTATTCACAGTGGGTTTGCCTTATATGGCCAATATTGTATTAAGGTAAAAACAAATGCAATTATAAGTAAAAGGAGAGAACTTACATCTTATTCCACAGAAATGAAAGGACTGATGTGGGTCATGTACATAAGTTATATGACAGTGAATTAAATTTCCTGGAAGAAATAGAGAAATTCCAAGAAACATTCAACCTACCAAGACTGAATCAAGAAAAAATAGAAAACCTAATAGATAACTACAAAAATTGAATCAACAATAAAAAAACGTCTCAACAAAGAATTAGGACCTAACAGTTTCACTGGTGAATTCTACAAAACATTTGAAGAATTAACACCCATTCTTCAAGAAACTCTTCCAAAAAATTGAAGGGGAAGGAATCATGTCAAATTTATTTTATGAGCTCAGTATTGCCTTGATACTAAGGCCACACAAGAAAATTACAAGAAAAAATATTATAGGCTAATATCTCTGATAAAAATAGATGCAAAAATGTCAGCAAACTGCTGGAAAACCACATTTAACAGCACACTAAAAGTATCACACACTATAATAAAGTGAGATTTGTCCCTGAAATGCAATGTCATTTCATCATATGCAAATTGATAAATGTAATTGCTGTGGTTTGAATGTATCCTCCCTAATTCATGGGATACAAACTTGATTATTAATGCAACAATATTGGTACAATGATAGATGGGGACTATTAAGAGGTGTTTGGGTCATGCAGATTTTACTCTAATGAGTGGATTAATGCCAGTATCAAAAGGGCTTGCAGGAGCGAGTGCTATCTCTTCTGCTCTTTTGCCATAAGTGGACACCAAATTTGTTCTTCCCTTGCCCTTCTACCCTCTGCCATCTGAGGGCTTAGCAAAAAGGACTTCCTCAGAGAATTGTTCCATGTAGTGTTGAAAAGAGTGAGTATTCAGCGGCTGTTGGATAGAATGTTCTGTAAATGTCTGTTAGGTCCGTTTGATCTAGCGTGAGGTTTATGTCTGATGTTTCTTTGTTGATTTTCTGCCTGAATAATTGATTCATTGTTAAAAGTGGAATATCAAAGTCTCCTAACATAATTCTGTAGCTAACTATTTATCCCTACAGTTCTGTTAATATTTGCTTTATATCTTTAGGTGCTTTGATACTGGATGCACATATATTTAAAATTCTTATATCCTCTTGATAAATTGACCTCTTTATCATTATATAATGACTTTTTAAATTTATATTTTATTTTATTTTATTTTACTTTACATAGACAGAGTCTTGCTGTGTCACCCAGGCTGGAGTGTACTGACACTATCTAGGCTCACTGCAGCCTCCACCTCCCAGGTTCAGGTGATTCTCCTGACTCAGCCTCCTGAGGAGCTGGGACTATAGGCACATACCACCACACCTGGCTGCTTTTTTGTATTTTTAGTAGAGACGGGGTTTCATTGTGTTAGCCAGGATGATCTCAATCTCCTGACTTTGTGATCCACCCACCTTGGCCTCCCAAAGTGCTGGGATTCTGGGCATGAGCTACTGTTCCCAGGCTGACATTTTTTATTATTTAGAGACCATGACTTGCTCTGTTACTAAGGCTGAAGTTCAGTGGTGTGATCATAGCTCACTGCCTTCTCAAATTCTTGGTCTCATGCAATCTTTCTGCCTCAATCTCCTGAGGAACAAGGATTACAGATGCACGCTACCACACGTGGCTAATTATTTAATTTTTTGTAGATATGGAGTCTCACCGTGTTGTGCAGGTTGATCTGAAACTCCTGACATCAAACAATCCTCCTGCCTCAGCCTCTCAAAGTGCTGGGATTACAGGTTGAAGCCACTCTCAGTGGTCATGGCTTTATTTTTCTCTTGTGACAATTTTAACTTAAAATCTCTCTTATCTGATACAAGTATAGCCATCCCTGCTTTTATTTGGTCATAATTTATATGGAATACCTTTTCCATCTTTTCACTTTCAGCCCATGTGTATCCTTAAAGCTAAAGCGAGTCTCTTGTACGAAGCAAACGGTTAGTTCTTATTTTGTTTTTAAATATTAATCTGTGTAGCCATTCTATTTACATTTACATTTAAAGTAAGTCTTGATATGTACAACTTTACTACTGCTTCTTTGATTTCGTTTCTAATCTTTTGTAACTGCTACAGATTTTTTCTTTGGGGTGTACATAAACATACATCTGTCATTATAAGTTTATTTTAAACTGATAACTTTGCTTCCACACAAAAACTTACTTTTACTACCTGTCCCAAATTTTATGTTACTGATGTCATATCTTTTCTTATTGTGTATCTATTTCTGCAACTATAGTTATTTTTAATGCTTTTAATGCTTCGCTTCACGGTGGATGTTTTTTTCTTGCTCTTATTGCAATCCTGAATGCCCTCTCTGCCTTCTCCAAATATAAAAATGGAATTGCCTCACTGTATTTCCAGCCTAATCTCAAATACCATTTTTTTCCCTGAATGTTTTATGTAGGAAGAAACCCCTACATGAGATAACATTTCCATTTTCTGCAGTCCTCTCTATTTTGAAATGTTTCTATTCCTGTCTAATGTTGCAAGTGTTCCTTCTACTAATCAGAAAACATATTGAGAAAATAATCTATATATGGCCACTAGCATTTGGCACACTAGTGAGTGTGCTAATCACAATGGGTAGTGCAAATTCAATAATGATTGGATACATAAACAAATAAAGTTATAGTTTGATGAGTAAGATCACATAAATGCCATAAGTAGATATTTGCTGCTACATTTTATGAACTATGTTAATTCAATATTCACTTGGCTGTATGGGATTCTGATGTCATTCACTGTGTGACCACACACAGGTGCACATGCACACATGCCATACAATGTATTTTCATCATCTTTGATTACTCATTTGTATTTAATTACTTGAGTGACACTTTTGTAATATGTAGCATACAGAGGTAGAAATAATTGCATTGACAGAATGTGTAGACTGTCGCTTCTACCTTTCTCTATCTGGGTTATTTGGATTTTTACTAGAATGTCTCTCTTGGGCTAGCTGCCAATAGTGAACAATAATTGAAAAGACTTTCATCCTGGGATTGGCACATATGCAAAAATGGATTGTTGCAAAAGACTGAAAACATTTATGTAATGAAAAATGACATTGTATATTTAAGGAGTTATAAGTAATATGTAATGAGTTCTGTTTTGCTTTAATAGACACCTAGTGGTGGTCCTTAACCACAGTGGCCTGTTTCTTTGTTGCCTAGTCATCAGAACTAAAATATTCACCTATTATTGAAGCTCTTAATCTAAACTGCATTGGCCTTTTTAAACACTTGCTTGTAGTATAGTGTTAAATTGCTGAATATTTTTCAAACATTTCATTCAGAATTCCTTTTTTTCTACATGTTATTTTAAAATTTGATCCCCTGCTTTATTAAAATGACTCTGATTTTATAATTCTCTACCCCTCATAAACTTTACTCCTATATATACATATTTTTATCTTTCTTATGTAACACATGTTCATCTGCAAATTGTAGGAATCGGTAATGATTTCTGAAACACTCTTTGACTGGAAGACTTATGCTCAATTTAGGTGAAAAACTGATCTGTCACTTGCAACACCATGTCAATGTTCATATGACACACTGAAATGTCTCAAACAGGTAACTAAGTAATGGCGTTATGAATTAATTTCATCCATTATAATAAGTAAAATGTCAATTTAATCTTAATGTCATACCCTGACTACAAATTTTTATAATGACTCAAAATTTAAGAATGAAATATTTGATTATTGTCTTAGCTCAGGCTGCAATTACACAGTATCATATACTGGATGACTCACAATTCTGGATACTGGAAAATTCAAGATCAAGGTGCTAGAAGATTCAGTGTCTGGTAGGGGTTCCCTTTGTGAGTAACCCAACCTTTCTCTCTTGCTGCCCTTAGCATTTTCTCCTTCATTTCAACCCTGGTGAATCTGACGACTGTGTCTTGGGGTTGCTCTTCTTGAGGAATATCTCTGTGGTGTTCTCTGTATTTCCTGGATTTGAATATTGATTTGCCTTGCTAGGTTGGGGAAGTTCTCCTGAATAATATCCTGAAGAGTGTTTTCCAGCTTGGATTCATTCTCCCTGTCATATTCAGGTGCACCTATCAAACATAGATTAGGTCTTTTCACGTAATCCCATATTTCTTGGAGGCTTTGTTCATTTCTTTTCACTCTTTTTTCTCTAACCTTGCCTTCTCATTTTATTTCACTGAGTTGAGCTTCAATCTCTAATATCCTTTCAGAGGATATCAGATTGATTGGGTATTGACTGAGTTGGCTATTGAAACTTGTGTATGCTTTGTGAAGTTCTTGTGCTATGTTTTTCAGTTCCATCAAGTCATTTGTGTTCTTCTCTAAGCTAGTTATTCTAGTCAGCATTTTGTCTAATCTTTTTTCAAAATTCTTAAGTGTCTTTGCATTGGGTTAGGACATGTTCCTTTAGCTCAGAGAAGTTTCTTATTACCCACCTTCTGAAGCCTCCTTCTGTCAATTCATCAAACTCATTCTCCATCCAGTTTTGTTCCCTTGCTGATGAGGAGTTGGGATCCCTTGGAGGAGAAGAGGCGTTCTGGATTTTGGAGATTTCTTTCTTTTTTTCACTGATTTCTTCCCATCTTTATGGATTTACCTACCTTCAGTCTTTGAAGTTGGTGACATTAGGATGGGGTCTCTGAGAGGATGTCCTTTCAGTTGATGTTGAAGCTATTTCTTTCTGTTTTTAGTTTTCCTTCTAACAATCAAGCCCCTCTGCTGTAAAACTGCTGGAGATCCACTCCAGACGCTGCTTGCCTGGAATCACCCATGGGGCTGCAGAACAGCAAGGATTGCTGCTTATTCCTTCCTCTGGGAGCTTTGTTCCCGGAGGCTACCCACCAGATGTCAGCCAGAACTCTCCTTTATGAGGTGTTTCTTTTGATATGTGTGTGTCAGGGAGCTGCTTGAGAAGGCAGTCTGTCCCTTATCAGAGCTCAAGTGCTGAGCAGTGAGCTCCATTGCTCCCTGGGAACTGCCAGGCAGGGATGTTCGAGTATGCTGCAGTGGAACTCACAACCTCCCCTTTTCCAACGTGCTCTGTCTTGGGAAGGTGGGGTTTTATTTATAAGTCCCTGAGGTGCTGCAGTCTTTTTTCAGAGATGCCCTGCCCAGCAAGGCGGGAGTCTAGTCACAGTCTGCCTGCAGAGGTGTTGCTGAGCTGCCGTGAGCTCTGTCCGGCTGCTGTGTAAGCGTCCTTGCAATTTTGTTTATGTGGGTAAGGTTAGAACTGCTTCAGTAATGGCGGACTGCCTCAGTACCTTGGTAATAGCAGATTGCATTGGTAATGGCAGATTGCACTGGAAATGGTGGACTGCCTCAGTAATGGCAGACTGCCTAGGTAATGGCAGACTCCCTTCCCCCCATGAAACTCGACCATCCAGGGTCGAGCTCAGATTGCTGTGCTGGCTTTGAAACTCTCAAGCCAGTGTGCTTCAGATTGCTGGTATTTGTGGGGGTGGGACCCACTGATCGATTTCACCTGGTTCCCTGCATTCAGCTCCCTCTTTTTCAGGGGAATGTGTGGCTCTGTCTTGCAGGTGTTCCAGGTGCCGGTTAAAATGGCTGTCCAGAGTTCTGCACGGTTTTTGTGCTGGAAACTCATGACACTTGTTGGAGTGTGGAAGTCTCCTGGTCTGGCCATAAAGACCGTGGGAGAAGTGCAGTATCTGAACCAGAGTGCCAGAGTGGCTGGAAAAGGCCCTGATGGCCTCTGTTAGGTAAGAGGGGCAGTCCTTCGGTCCACTGCACTTCCTGGGTGAGACAGTGTCCCACCCTACCTCAGCTCACCCTCCTTGGGCTACACCCACTGTCCAACCACTCCCATTGAGACGCACATGGTACCTCAGTTGGAAATGTGGGGATCACTCACCCTCTGTGTCACTCACACTGGGAACTGCCCCCCCGAGCTGTTCCTATTCAGCCATCTTGGCAAATCTCCGCCATTTTTCTGTATTAATCGGACTATTCTGATCTGTGCTTTGACTGCTATTGACTACAGTAACCACATTCACCGTGCTTTTGGTGGTTGAGTGTCACCACTTAGACTCACTCTGGGATCCAATTACTCCCATTGTGTTTAGGTTTTCCAGTTGAGTGGCTGCAGTTCCTACTGCATGTTCTAGCCTACAAGGAAAACTGATCTTGAAACACCTCAAGGATTCTCGGGCTCCTCTTGGAAATGCATTTCTTAAAATATTGCTGAAAAGTATGTCTTCTGAATTCACCCATTGTGGTGAGTAGCTGTTAAGTGACAAATCCATAGTTCAATCTCCCTAAGCCTTTGAATATCTTTCTCTAACTTAGCCCACTTTGCTCATGGTGGACCATCTTTTGCTCCACGTTTTAGCCAACTACCTGAACAAACCGTTGAGTTCCTTCTAACTTCCTAGGTTGCAATATTAAATGCAGAATCTGTTTAGTGGGTTCATGTCATTAAATTCAGCCTGATTCATCTTTAAAGTCTTTCCAACCTTTTAGTTTACCAATTCAAATGCTAATCTCTTCCAGAAACACCCTCTCAAACATAAACAGAAATAACGTTTTACCAGCTATCTAAACATCCTTTAGCCCAGTCAAGTTGACACAAAATTAACCATAACAATGACAAAACAATTTCTTTCTTTAATTTGTTACTTCTTTACCAATTACAGCCTTAACTCAGTATCATTTTTCTCATCCACTAGATGAAATTAAAATTCCAGATTATAGAATTATTCTCATTATCTAATAGCACCTAATCCAGAAAAAGGACACCCTGTCATTGAGCAGTCTCCAAAATCACATAAAAGAGGCCTAATGTTTTAATAAAAGAGCAATGAGAGCCTTCACGAAAATTTCTTTGTCCACCTGTCCCAAGAAGATGTAATCCTTGTCGCAGAAAGCAATAAAGCCAGCTGTGTTTGGTTAAATGTGTGGTCCTGGTGACTTTTAATTGGAGGACATTGATGCTAACAAATAAAGCATTTATTACACATTATATTTGGTTATAAAGAATTTGGTCCAGTATGAAAAACTAGTAATTCAATGTTTTATGCTTTTCTAAAATTAATATTATATAATTACAGAATTAATTACTTCAATAAATGTCCTGTGACATGAAACAGCTTCTAGCCATTAGAATATAGCTGCCTGAAGCAATCTTTTTTGCTCTTTTTTTGTAGTTTACCACCCAAAATATGTATCAATGTTCATCTTACAAAAATAAATTTGGTCTTTTAATATGAGGTAAGGCCTTGAAAATAAAGAAGGATCTACATAATACTCCTTTTAAGAAAGTATAAAACGGTAATTTTATAATATATTGCATCAAAGGATATTTGAAGATATATTGTCTTGTGAAAAATATTTTTTAGAAATTCTATTAGCTAAGATAGTAAACTGACAGAACTAAATAGCTTATTTGTCTCAAGTGTTCAAATAAACTATACAGAAAATCAAATTTAACTAAACACGAGCAGATGGTACCTAATGTAATTACATTAAAATGACTATTATAGAAATCACCACATAAAAATAAACACTGGGGCCTACTGCAGTGTTTATTTTTATGTGGTGGCTCATGCCTATAATCCCAGCACTTTGGGAGGATGAGGTGGGTGGATCACTTGAGGCCAGGAGTTGGAGACTAGCCTGGCCAACAAGGTAAAACCCTGTCTCTATTAAAAATACAAAAATTAGTTGGGCATGGTGGCCTGCACCTGTAATCCCAGCTACTCAGGAGGTTGAGATGGGAGAACTGCTTGAACCTAGGAGGCAGAGATTCCAGTGAGCCAGGATCACACCACTGCACTCCAGCTTGGGCAACAGAGTGAGACTCTGTCTCAAACAATGAATAGATAAACGAATAAATAAATAAACACTGGGTTGCATTTTCTCATGTCTGAATGTTGTATACTAGAGAAAAGAACTATCACAAGGGAATGAGAGTATGTCTCATATCATTTCCTTTTATTACCCTTAGAATAACCAGCATTATTATTATCCTAAGCAGATGAATAAAACAGAGCTTCACAATAAGTCATAATAGAAGATCATTTAGAGAAAACATTAAGATTGTCATTTTCTTTGAAAACCTCGAATGTGAATAAAAACAAAGAAGGTCTAATAAATATTTTAAATAAGTAGCTTATTTAGTTACCTGAACACAAAAGATCTATTATCCAATGGATTAATTGACTCTGTGTGAATATTCTTTTTTAACATACAGCATATTGCTGAAAGCGTTCTGCAGAGTTTAAACTACATTCCTTATTGTATTAGGTCTCACAACTGTAAGCAGGAAAATATAACTATTTCTCACTGGAGCAAAGGGAATGGTAGACAAATACTGTCAAAATATTTAAAATAAGATGTTTTGCTCTTTTATAGTCTCATAACTACTTAGCAGATTACTTGGGCTGAAGATTTAATAAAATTGGTAGTTATCCTGAGTAATCCAAATTTTCATATTTTTTATGCTTCATGTGAAATTGATTATATAGCCCTACATTTTTGAACTTATAAACTTGGATCACATTTCCTTTTCAACTTTTACTTCCAGTGACAGAAAGAGGGGGAAGACGGCTGGGCGCAGTGGCTCACGCCTGTAATGCCAGCACTTTGGGAGGCCAAGGCAGGTGGATCACGAGGTCAAGAGATCGAGACCATCCTGGTCAACATGGTGAAACCCCGTCTCTACTAAAAATACAAAAATTAGCTGGGCATGGTGGCACGTGCCTGTAGTCCCAGCTACTCGGGAGGCTGAGGCAGGAGAATTGCTTGAACCCAGGAGGCGGAGGTTGCAGTGAGCCGGGACTGCGCCATTGCACTCCAGCCTGGGTAACAAGAGCGAAACTCCATCTCCAAAAAAAAAAAAGGGGGGGGGAAGACAACAGGAGAAAGAAGACAAGGAGAAGCAAGAGGAAGAAATACACACGTAAGGAAGAAACATGTAGAATAGTAGTACACTTAACTAAAATTTAAAAAATAAATCGGTATGTTATATAAGGAAACCAGTTACAACGCACAGTATGTCTTTTTCAAATATGCAAAGTAGCCATCAACAGAAGTAACAAACAATAATATTTGACCTGATTTAAAATACAGGGTATTCACAATTAAAGAACACACACACACACACAAAGCGCAATAGAAATGCTAGTGTAGCATAACGTTCCAATGTTTTGCACAGTGAAGAACAATAATCATACATTATATATCTTATCACTGTAGTGCAAAAAACAAGAGGAAGAGAAGGTTCAATGAGACAGAAATAAGAAACAGAAGAAAGTTGTATTTTCATTTATGATTTGGTCACACCAACCTACTCTTTATTTTGTCATGTTTCTCTGTTTAAATCAAGAATTATTTGCTGCTATTCACGATGGCAAAGATATCAAATCAACCCAAATGCCCATCAATGATATACCGGATAAAGAAAATGTGGTACATAACACCATGGAATACTATACAGCCATAAAAAGGAAAGAAATTATGTTCTTTGGAGGGACATGGATGAAGCTAGAAGCCATTATCCTCAGCAAACTAACACAGAAACAGAAAACCAAACACCACATATTCTCACTTATAAGTCGGAGTTGAAAAATGAGAACACAGGAAGGGGAACAACACATAAAGGATCTGTTAGAAAGTGGGGGAGGGGGGAGGGAGAGCATAAAAAAAAATAACTAATGCATGCTGGGCTTAACACCTAGATGACGGGTTGATAGGTGCAGCAAACCACCAGGCACATGTTTGACCTGATTTAAATGCAGGTAACAAGCCTGCACATCCTGCACATGTATCCCAGAACTTAGAATAAAATAAAATAAAACAAAATACGTTAAAAAGAATTATTTGTTTGTTTTTTGTTTTCTTCTGTATAAAATATATTCTCAAACAACTTCTTCTAAATGTATGATTTTTCCTTAGTTACATTTTTGGAGAAGTCTTTACTTCAAATGCATGAAAATAACAGCTTCATTTTATACCTTTTCACATTTACTTTATTTTTATCTCCCCAATTTGAACTCTGATAACTCCCCTCAAGGGGTATTTCTTGTCTCTTACTATGTGCTACAGAATTTCAATTCTTGCTACAGACTTTTTCTTCCCATCTTATCTTTTTAAAACACCTATTTCTATAATTCCTTTTTCATTCTCATGACAAAAATAACATAAAAACAAAAATAACTAGCTATTTAACTAGACCACAAAGGCAATAAAAACTATTTATTGATCTCCACTCTGAAACAACTTTTTAAATTTGAATATTACAAGTTTCAAATTAACCTGTTGGAAAGTGGTTTGAACTTTACTTTGGAAGCTCTTTTAATTCAACTGCTATAATACATATTAAAGTGATCTACTGAGTTACAAATATTGAAGATATATTTGATACCACTGTGATAGGTAAGTCTTTTTAAAGTATCTATATTTAGGTAGAGGAAGAAGATAATATATAAACCACAAAGGGTTATTTCTTGCTCACTCTGCATATTCTTTGCAGTTTGGTTAGGAGGTTTGCTCTATGTTCTCACATCTGTATGTTCTGAGCTGAAGAAAGAGCGACAAGCTAGAGCATTGCGAAGGCAAGAGAAGACACAGCAATTCATGTTTGCTTTCTAAAGCTTCCACCAGGAAAAAATCGCATATCTGGATACTCACATTTTGGTAACCAAGACAAGCCAAAACCTATCTGACTTCAATGGGACAGGGAAATATAACACTACTATTACGAGAAGAGATTTTTAATTATTTTTTGTAGCAACTACTTTTTCTATGATTAAGAATTCCGGCCGGGCGTGGTGTCTCACGCCTGTCATCCCAGCACTTTGGGAGGCCGAGGCGGGTGGATCACGAGGTCAAGAGATCGAGCCCATCCTGGCCAACATGGTGAAACTCCGTCTCTACTAAAAATACAAAAATTAGCTGGGCGTGGTGGCACGTGCCTGTAGTCCCAGCTACTCGGGAGGCTGAGGCAGGAGAATCACTTGAACCTGGGAGGAGGAAGTTGCAGTGAGCCGAGATCGTGCCACTGCACTCCAGCCTGGCGACAGAGCGAGACTCCGTCTCAAAAATAAATAAATAAATAAAAGAATTCCTTGGTTAGACAATTTATACCTAATAAATTTTGTTCTATACAAATCTAGGCAATACATTTAGAACATTTAATGTGAAAATAACCACTAAGAAAATCCTTTTTTTATGTGTTTAAATGTTAAAGCAAGTTTGCTTAAAAATACCTTCTGAAATATGTAAATAGGAAGGTAAAGATCACTCACAAATGCATTTAAAAAAAAAAAAAGACTGATGTTAACATTTTGGCATATATTCCAGAACTTTCCAAGACATGCATATGTTTTTGTATTTCTTTTTATATTGGATCAGACACTCAATACTTTTGATTTTAAGCCAGTATTACTTATACATTTTTCATGCTGCTGCATGGAATTTTCCTGATAGCATATAATAGCTAATTCTTGTAATGGTTTCTAATACATTACACAATAGTAAGAAATTTAAAACATTTGGTTTTTCAATGTCCCTAGTATATATTTATTGAAGTAAAATTGAGGATCCAAAGTATATATACATTTTAATGTAAACAACTGTTTATAAAATTCTCACCTGTAAGTTTATATCAAATTTACATTCTTAATAGCAGTATAAAGTATACCGATTGTCCAATATCTTGTAAATACTAGTGATTATCAATTTTTAACGTAAATATAGAACTCATGAACTTGTTGAAAATACACTGGATATAATCACTTATCTATGACCATGAGTTTAAATTCATGAAATTTCCACAACGTAACTGGTATATTTTTTCGAGCATTTATGTATGTTTGTTATGTTTAAGCCTTTGTAAGAAAAAAATCTCGCTGGGATTTTGATTGGTAAATTGTTAAATCTTCAAGCTCATTATTGTAAGAGACCATTTGAAGAGAGTAGTAACCAGCCTGGCAAAAGTAATCAACCTTGACCATTAGAATAAGGTAGGACTAATGTGAAACAAAAGGAACAGAGGATAACATATTTGTCATCGATGTGGCCCCTGGAGTAGTTCCTGCTGTTTCACTGCTTAGCTTTGATAGTTAATGAAAATGTGCAGCAGCTGAAGACTTGAGAAAGACACGGTGACTAGGGATGCCATCCTCTGAGGGATAAGAAGGTGAGCGACCTCACCACATAAGCCACCTAAACCAGCCAAGGTGTTAGTCTGATGTTGAGAGGAATCTGAAATATGTAATAGATGAGTAAGATGATAAATATCAGTTACATTTATTGCCAGCTACTGAGAATATCTCCACTTTGCCTATTATTCCTCACGCAAATTCCCCCAAATAACAGGCAAAATAGAAACTTACAGAACTTCTTCCTGAGATCAGCTTACTGTCTGAGCTCCACAGAGGGTAGCTGCACCAGTTGCTGTGTATATACCACACAGATCCCACTTGCTGAGAATTTTCCAGTTAAAGTTTCACAGTTGTAATTCTCCTCGGTAATTTATTTCAGCCAAAGGGAGCTGCCTATCTCCAAATTTACCTCCCCATGTGGTGACTGATTCAGTGGGAATTAAAAGGCCTTCTTCCCTTGCTTCAGTTTTGAACATAACAGAATGGCAAATCCTGCTTCTCAACTATCTATCAAAAGAAAGTCTTGGTGGTAACTACATCACAGCTCAACCTCTTTTTCAATGAAATCCTGCTGCCTACATTCCCTCATAGATATTATTCCTGGGATCACACTGCAACAATATTCTTCTGAACATATTATGATCTCAGCCACCACTTTCCCAAAAATTAGGCCTCATATAATCTTCCTTTCATAGTCATTTTGAGGACTATGCAAGAAATAACATGATGAGCACATTCTCTAGCGTGTAGCCACCACCAAGGACATGGTAGCTAATATAAGCATGCATGTCTAATAATGCTTAGGATATCAGCAAAACGGTAGAATAGGAGATAACCATTCTGATATCCCCTCACCAACAAGAATTCTGCACCCAGCTACAGACAACGTCTCTTTTTTATAGTCTCAGAATTTAGGTAGGAGGTGGTGATAACTTTGTGAAGTCCAAGACTAAGACTTAAGAGTGCCATTTTGAGAGAGCAGACTGGCACGGAGGTGGCAGATCCACTGACAGTGTTTCTGGAATTAAGCCTGGAAACAGCTGATTCACCAAGGGGTTTGGCTATAACCTTATTGGACCTTAAGCTCCAAACTAAAACCAACTATCTAGGGATCCAGAGGAATCACAGATATTTGTGCCACAGCGGAGTGGCTTGTCTGCCTGAAGACACTGATCTCAGCAATAAAATTGAATGTTGCTCTGTGAGCTCACAACTGCTCACACAAGGACTGAAGGGAGACTCACTCATATCTTGTGGTCTGAGAATCTGAGCCTCCACGAAGGGCTTGAAGGGGCCCAGTCTCAGCTCAGGCCCCTCGCTTTGCAGTATCTGCTGTCCCACCTGTGCAAAGACCTCCTGGGAGGTAAGTGCCTGTCTGAGCCAATAAGACAGGCTCACCAGCCACCATGCCACAGCAGACCCTGATGGGCCAAGTATCAGCTCCAGCCTCTCATGCTGCTGTCAGGAACTTATCGCACCTGTGCAGGGACCAGCTGGGAGCTGTTTTGATTAAGGACACTTGGACAAGCTTCCAGGCTTGGGTTCCTGGACAGCATTCTCACACAGCCCAGGTATCCTTTTTGGGTCTTCCATAAGTTCATTTAAGCTGGCAACCTGAGCCAACCTTGGAGCCTTTGAAAGATTTTCAGAACACCTGGGCTTAGGATGCTCTTTAGTGCTAAAATAGTTGCAGTGGTCACTGGCTCAGGAAGTACAACAGTGAGTCAATTTACAATTTCTGGACAGCCCTGTGAAAAAGAATAGGCACAAAGCCAAACTACAAAGATTGAAATACCTACATAATTCCTCATTGTGAAGCCATCATCACATGTCTACAAGCATCAAGAACTTTCAGAGAAATGTGACCTAAACAGACAAAATAATGCACCAGAGACTGACCCTAATGTGATGGAGACATGAATTCTCAGAAAAAGAATTCAAAATAGCTGTTTTGGAAATAACTCGTTAAACATGCTCAGTATGAAATGTAAATTATAACATCAAAAATTCAAAATTTGGAGAAGATATTTAAAATAAACACTTTTCACATTTCTTTTGTGATTAAGGTTAATCAGTTTTTAGTATAAAATAACATTTTATAACTACAGAATGATTTTTGTAAGCCTCATGGTAATCAAAAGCCAAAACCTATAATATATATACGAAAAATAAAAATCAAGGTTTAAAAATACACTACTAGAAGAAGATCACTTAGCCAAAAAGAAAAATGGTTTAAAAAAAAGAAGACAAAAAGAAACAATATACAAAACAACTAGAAAACGAACAAGAAAGTAGTGATAGTAACATCCTACACACCAATAATTGCCTTGAATGTAAATGGATTAAGTTATTTAATTAAAAGAATGGCTGAAGAGATTTTTAAAAAGGCTCAACTATATGTTGCCTGTAAGTGAATCACTTAACCAGTAAGGATATGCACAGACTGAAAATAAAAAAATAGAAAGAGATATTCTATGCAAATGGAGACCAAAAATGAGCAAGAGTGGATATACCTATATTAGATAAAATAGACTTAGGCTGAAACAGTAAAAAGAAACAATGAAAGTTATTGTATAATGAAAAACGGTAATACAGCAAGAGTTACAACAATTATGAATATATATATGCATCCAACCACAAAGCCTCTAAATATATAAAATGAATATTAATAGACCTCAAGTAAAAAAAAAAGTAGCAATTAATATCAGGAGAATTCAACACCCTACTTTTAACAATGGACAGACTGTAGAGACAGAAAATCAACAAAGAAACGATAGAGTTTAATCTAACTTTAGACAATGAACCTAATGCAAATTTGTAGAGAATTCCATCCAACAGCCAAAGAATACATATTTTCCTCAATGGCATATGAAACATTCTCCAGGATAGATTATCTGTTAGCTCACAAAACAAATCTTAACAAATAGAAACAAAATCAAAATCATATCAAGTAATTTTCTGATTGCAATAAAATAACAAGTAGAAATCAATAGCAGGAGGAACTTCAAAAACTGCACAAATACATAAAAAATTAAAAAAAAAATGCTCCTGAACAACCAATGGGTCAATGAAGAGATCGAAAAGCAAATTAACATTTACTGAAACAAATGAAAAAGGAAACACGACACACTAAAACCTATGAGATAAAGAAAACACAGTTATAAGACGGAAGTTTAAAGCAATAAATGCCTACATTAAATAAGTAGAAATCCCTCATAATAAGCAACCTAACTGTGCTTCTCAAGTAACTAGAAAAGCAAGAATAAACTGAACTTATCAGTAACAGAAGAAAATAAAGAAAAGAGTAGAAATAAATTGAAACTAAAAAAATATTAACACATCAATAAAAGAGTTGGTTTTTTGAAAAGATAAACAGTTAATAAACCTTTTGCTAGACTCAGAAAAAGGTTAACTCAAATAAAATTACAGACAAAAAATGAGATATCACAATTAAGTACCAGAGAAAGCATCATTAGAGGCTGTTATGAACAACAATATTTAATCAACTGGAGAATTATGAAAAAAGTAGATAAATTTCTGGCCACATACAACCTACCAAGACTAAATCATGAAAAACCTGAACAGACAAAATATGAATAATGATAACAAATCAATAAGAAAGAGTGTCCCATCAGGCTAGGCGTGGTGGCTCATGCCTGTAATCTCAGTACTTTGGGCAGCTGAGGCTGGAGGATCACTTGAGATCAGGAGTTCGAGACCAGCCTGGCCAATGTGGTAAAACTCCATCTGTACTAAAAATAAAAAATTGGCCTGGCATGATGGCAGGTGCCTGTAATCCCAGCTACTTAAAAGGCTGACGTGGGAGGATCCCTTCAGCTTGGGAGACAGAGGTTGCCCTGAGCTGAGATCAAGAAAACTACAGATCCAGAAATCTACAGGCCAAGATAGGTAAATTAATAAATGTAATACATAACATTAACAGAATGAAGGACAAAACCTTAGACACAGAATGTACCTTGACAGAATAAAGTCACTATATGAAAATCCACAGTTAACATAATACTGAATTGGGAAGTCAAAAGATTTTTCTAGACATGGAACAAGAAAAGGTCATATCCTTTGCAGGGACATGGATGAAGCTGGAAACCATCATTCTCAGCAAACTGACACAAGAACAGAAAACCAAACATGGCATGTTATTCATAAGTGGCTGTTGAACAATGAGAACACATGGACACAGGGAGGGGAACATCACACACTGTGGTCTATTAGGGGGTGGGGAGGTACCAGAGGAGTGATAGCAGGGCATGGGGGGATTGGGGAGGGATAATATTAGAAGAAATACCTGATGTAGGTGACGGGCGGATGGGTGCAGCAAACCACCATGGCATGTGTATACCTATGTAACAATCCTGTACAGTCTCCACATGTACCCCAGAACTTAAAGTATAATAAAAAGAAAAAAAGAACAGGATGTCAACTTTTGCCACTTCTATTCAACACAGCATTGGAAGATCTAGCCAGAACAGACAGAAGAGATAAATAAAGACATCCAAGTTGAAAAGGAGAAAATCAAATGGTCTGTTTGCAGATGACATAAAATTATATACAAAAGAGCCCTAAAGATTCCATTTTTAAAAGTTAGAAAAAATATATCAGTAAAGAAACAGGAAAAATCATTATATAAAAATCAGTAGTGTTTCTATACATCAAATTTAAATTATCTAAAAATATTAAGAAAGTAATTCTATTATTATAGCTACAAAAAAATACCTAGAAATAAATTTATCCAAGGTAGTAAAAGACATCTATCAGGAAAACTATAAAATATTGGTGAAATAAATTGAGGAAAATACAAATAAATAAAATTATATCCCATTATTCTAGATTAAAATAATAGTTTTAAAATATCAATATTACCAAAGTATTGACAGATTTAATGCAACCCTTATCAAAAGACAAATAACATTTTTTAATAGAAATACTGAAAACAATCTTAAAATTTGTACTGAACTACAAAAGACCCTGAATATCCAAAGGAATCTTGAGCAAAAAGAGCAAAATTGGAGGCATTATGCTACTTGTCTTTTAAATATGCTACAAAGTAATTATAACAAAACAACATGATACTGATATAACAGCAGACACATAGGGACAATAATAGAAAATTCAAAAATAAATTCACACATTTCAGTAACTGGTTTTGGCAAAGATGCCAAGAATACACAGTGGGGTAAGAGAGTGTCTTCAGTAAATGGTTTGGGAAAAATCATATAACCACTTTAAAATAATGAAACTACACTAATCTCTCACCACTTACAAAAATCAATTCAAAATTATTTAAACCCTTAAATGTAAGACTCCAAACCTTGAAAATATTACAGGAACACGCAGGGAAAATTCTTCATGAGATTGATTTGGATAAGGATATTTTTAAGCAAGACGTCAAAAGCATGGAAATCAAAAGCAAAAACGGATACATGAGGTTACCTCAAAAGATTTTGCACAGCAGAAAAAAAAAAAAGACAACCCACAGAATGAGAAAACATATTTTGCAAACTACGCATCTGACAGAGGAGTCTAATATTTTAAATATACCCAGAACTGAAACAACTCAATACCAAAAAGTAAAAATAAATTATCTGATTTAAAAGTAGGCAAAAGATTTGAATAAAAATATCAGAATCTCAAAAGAAAACATACAAATAGCCAAGTATATGGGAAAATTCTTGATATCACTTGTCATTAGAGAAATGCAAATCAAAACCACAATTGCCAAATTCTGGCAAGACTGTGGATAAAGGGGAACTCTTCTACACCATTTGCGAGAGTGTAAATTAGTGCAGCTCTTATCTACAATAGTATGAAACTTACTCAAAAAATTATAAATGTAACTGGAAAATAATCTAACAGACTCATGGCTGGGTATAAGTCCAAAAGAAAGGAAATCAGTACCTCCAAGAGATATCTGCATTCTCATGTTTATTTCAGCACTACTCGTAATACCAAAGATATAACATTAATCTAAGTGTTCATCAAAGGATAAGTGGATAAAAAATATCTTCTGTAAATATACAGTGAAATTCAGCCATAAAAAAGAACTAAGTCTTATCATGTATGACAACCTGGGTAAACCTAGAAGATCTTATGTTAAGTGAAATAAGCCAAACACAGAAGAAATGTACCCTATATCTGGAGTCTAAAAAAGCTGATTTCATAGTAGAGAGTAGAATAGTGGTTATCAGAGGCTGGAGAGGGTAAAGGGTTGTGGAGACAGGGAGAGGCTGGTTAACTGGTACAAAGTTACAGTTAGTAAGAATAAATTCTGGTATTCTTTGCATGGTAGCAGGACTCTCTTTAACAATAATGTACAAACAACTATGAAAAGAGACACAGAACGTCATTATATAATGATGTAAAAGTCAATTCAGCAAGGGGATACACTTAAAAATTATATGCCCCAACACTGGATTACCCAGAAATTAAAGCAAATATCATCAGAGCTGAAGCGAGAGATAAACCCTATACGATAATACTGGGAGACTTCATTATTCCACTTTTAGCATTGGACAAACAAAATCAACAGACAAAATCAATAGAGAAACATCTGACTTAATCTGCACTGTAGACCAAATGGACCTAATAGATATTTTAAAAACATGTCATCTAATGGCTACACAATCCACATTCCACATTCTTCTCCTCAGCACATGGATCATTCTCAACCATAAACCATATTTAGGTTACAAAGCAAGTCTAAAAAACTCAAAAATATTGAAATTATGTCAAGTATCTTGTCTGATCAGAAAGGAATAAAACTAGAAATCAATAACAGGAAGTTTGGAAACTATACAAACACATGGAAATTGAGCAACATTTTCCTAAATGTCCAGTGTGTCAATGAAGGAATCAGAAAGGAAATTCAAACAAATAATAATAGAAACACAACATACCTAAACCAATCAGATACAGCAAAAACAGTACTAAGAGAAAAGTTTATTTATAAGTGCCTACATCAAAAAAGTAAAAGAAAGGGAAAAAACCTTCGAATAAGCAATCTAACAATGAATCTTCAAGAATTAGAAAAGCAAGAGCAAATCAAATGCAAAATTAGTGAAAGAAAATATAAAAGATCACAGCAAAAATAATTACAGTTTAAATAAAGAAAATAATACAAAAGATCAATGAAACTGAAATTGTTTTTTTGGAAAGATAAATAAAATTGGCAAACTTTTTGCCAGGCTAACTAAGGAAAACAGAGAGAAGACCCAAATACCATCAGAGATGAAAAAGGAGACATTAGAACCAATATTATCAAAATTCAAAGATCCTTGGCTACTATGAGTAACTACATGTCAATACTGCTAAATATCCTCTCAAGAACAGTGGACTGGACAAAGATTTATTGAATAATATACCACAAGCAGAGACAACCAAAGCAAAAAATGGACAAATGGGATCACTTGAAGCTAAATACTTCTACGCAGCAAAGGAAATAATCATCAAAATGAAGAGACAACTCATAGAATTGGAGAAAATATTTGCAAACTATCCATGTGACAAGGAAATAATAACCAGAATATATAAGGAGTTCAAGCAACCATACAGGAAAAAATGTTATAATCCAATTAAAAAATGGCAAAACATCTTAATAGGTATTTCTAAAAAGAAGACATATGAATGGCAAACATATATTAAAAGGTGCTCAATGTTGCTGATCATCAAAGAAATGCAAATTAAAACTACGATGAGATATAATTTTACCCTAGTTAGAATGGCTTTTATCCAAAAGACAGGTAATAGAAAATGGTAGAAAGGATGTGGAGAAAAAGAAACCCTTGTATATGGTGAGAATGTAAATTAGTACAACCACTGTGGCAACAGTTTGGAGATTTCTCGAAAAAAAAAACATACTAAAAATAGAGATACTATAGGAACAAGTAATCCCACTGCTAGGCATATACTCCAAAGAAAGGAAATCAGTATATCTAAGAGATCTTCATTCTCATGTTTATTGTAGCACCATTCACATGGCCAAAGTTTGGAAGGAATCTAAATGCTTTTTTTTTTTTTTTGAGGCAGAGTTTCGCTCTTGTTGCCCAGTCTGGACTGCAATGGCGCGATCTCGGCTCACCGCAACCTCCGCCTCCTGGGTTCAAGCAATTCTCCTGCCTCAGCCTCCCGAGTAGCTGGGACTACAGGCACGTGCCACCATGCCCAGCTAATTTTTGTATTTTTAGTAGAGACGGGGTTTCACCATGTTGACCAGGATGGTCTCGATCTCTTGACCTCGTGATCCTCAAAAATAGATATGTGAATAAAGAAAATGTGGTATATATACACAGTGAAGTACTGTTCAGCCATAAAAAGGCTGTCATTTGTAACAACATGATTGGAACTGGAGGTCATTATGTCACATAAAATAAGCCAGGCACAGAAAGACACACTTTGCATGTTCTCACTTATTTGTAAGAGCTAAAATTTAAAACAACTGTATTCATGGAGATACAGAATAGAATAATGATTACCAGAGGCTGGGAAGGGTAGTGGGGTGGAAGATTGAGGGAGAATAGTTAATGGGTTCAAAAATGAGAATGATTAAGATCTTGTATTTGATAGAACAACAGAGTGACTACAGTCAACTACAATTTATTGTGCATTTTCAAACAACTAAAAGAGTAGAATTAGGTTGTTGGTAACACAAAGTATAAATTAATGAAGTGGTGGATGCTCCATTTATCCTGATGTAATTATTATACATCGTATGACTGTATCAAAGTATCTCATGTCAACCATAAATATATACATCTACTATGTCCCCCAAAATTAAAAATAAAAATAAAACAATGCTCATATATGTATAATGAGCATCTATATAACAATATATGAGCATATATTACATATTAATATATAATAATTTGTAAATCTATATAAGCATATATATAATGTGATGATATATAATGGGAATATATGAATACACACAGATACATAAAGTTCATTTTCCTTTATTAATTTTATTAACATATTTACCTAAATATTTTTGGGAATCTCATCAATATCTAAAACTACTCTTTTTGTAAAATCAGATTGCCATTTATTGCTTCAACGAGGATCAAACGAGTCACTTTATAGATTATATTGCCACCAAATGTTCACTATGGGCCAACATTTATCAATTTCTTCTACATTTGAAGAAATTTGAAAATGTAAACATGTATGTCTTCACAATGACCTTACGTGGTAACGAGAGAGAAGGAAAGAAAAAAATCACTTGGGGAACACAGACTGCAGAAGCAGCCTGCCTGAAAAGTCACAGCAACAGGCAAAAATTAAACAACCTGGGAAAAACCTCAGCTGCACCTGCACATAGATAAACAGACAGGGTCCAGTACAGAAACCCTTTGTTCTTTGTATAATTAGCGAGCTACCAGGAAAAAGTTTCCTCCCCTTTTCAGGCATATACACAGTGGGCTCCTTGGAAACTGGCGCAAGGAGGAGAGGGCTTACCTAAAACAAACTCACAGTTATGCAAACAAGAGAAGTGGCACTTTGTGCTTGCCTAGAGACATACTCACAACTGCATAAAACAATGGTAGTTCTGAAGACAACTTTACTGGTAAGAGAAGTTACTCAAACTGCTATGGAGATGAGAGGAGTTTCTTATAAAAAACTTTTGAATTTAGATGTAACCTGGCAATCCACTTGGTCTCCTCTCTTCACTGAAGAGAGCTTTCTTCTTTCGCTTGTTAAACTTTCACTCCAACCTCACCTATGTCCAAGTTTCTTAATTTTCTTGGACGTAGGACAAAGAACCCTGGGTACTAGTTCAGACAATGAGAAACTGCTACATTAAGGTGCATTGATGAGACTGCAACATTAGAAACTATTAAAGCCCCCATTTTACAGATAATGAACCTGGGACACAAAAAAATTTTAGTAACTCATTCAAGAATATATAACTAGTAAAGTGTTTGACCTTGAATCAACATACTGGATTAGGAGTCAGCATTTTTTTTTTTTTTTTCTGTAAGAGACCATATAGTAAATATTTAAGGTTTGTGAGCCACATACAGTTCTGGCAAATGGTCTTTTTCAAAAAAAAATTTTTACTACCCTTGAAAAATGTCAAAATTATTCTATGTTCTCAGATCAAACAAAATCAGGCAGTGGGCTAAATTTGTCCTGCATTCCAAACCTTGTAATTCTTCTGCTAGATTAAAATAAGTTACTTCCTTTGCCTTTTGTTATCTCTTATAATAGATTCCACAGAAAAACTCATTATTTAAATTTCTTTGTATTAAATTATTTGTTGTCTTTGTAAATTAGAGATACTATTACATTGTCTTTTACTTATAATTTTGAAGGCAAAATATTTGAGTAGAAATTTATTGTAATGAAACTTTAATTATAAGCAATAACATTAAATCACCAAAGATTAAATGTTTGTTTGAAAATAATTTTCTTGATATAAGGTGAAAATATAAATCTTAACATAAATGTGTTACGATTATGAAGATGCTTTCATTCAAATAAGGGATATCTTAATGTTGATAATGTAAGACATTTTATAATGTGCTTTTGTGTGTATACAAAGATAGATTTTTAATCAGAATAATCAGTAGTCCTTCAAATTAAATGCTTCAAATAGCATTTTCAATTAGCAATAACTCCTATATTGTCCAGTTAAATCTTCATTTTAAACACTAAATATGATGGAACTTCTCCTATGTAAGGTGTCATATTTACAGAGTTTGAAGATTTCTGCTGGAGAAAAAAAGCTTTGTGTTAAGGAAACCAGTATTTTTTCAATAAATCTATGTTATGCTAGGAATATAAATTGTGTTTACTGCTAATTGATACATAGTAAACAAAAGTCCAATCAAGTGGGTATAACTAATCATAATTTTTTCTCAATTGTTTAAATATTTACCATATAAAGATTGAAAGAATTTTCTATGTTAGATTGTATTTTATATTTGTCTTTTTGGGTATAAATTAATTTCATGGTCACGCATATTTTATATAGACTTTTTTTCAAGTTTTATATTTGGAATGCCCATGGCTTGGTCTTTGCTTTGTTTGTCCTTATATATGAGCTCCAAATAATCTAATTTAATTTTATAACTTGAAACTCCAACTTCATACTGATAATTCATAAGTTTACTTTTCTAGCTCTGCTTTCTCCAATAAAATCCATACTTCATACTGCCAGCGTTACACTTGACTTCCTTACTTAAGAGAAGACTTCAGAATTTTAACATGGCCAAAATAAAGTTATTGATTTTCTTGTCCGAATCTAACATCTTCTTTCCCATCCTAGTAAAACATGAAGTTTATCCCTTGGTCTATCCTCAAACTTATGATTCCTCAGTCTAACTCACTTCCCACATTCAATTCTTCAGAAAATCACATCAACTTTACCTATTAAAAAAGATCAATTAACACCCTAGTTCAGAGAGTCAACATTTTTTCCCCATAATACAAAAGTGATTTAAATATTTAAAAATGCTCTTTCTGCTTCCAAAGTTAAATCAGTCTATTTTTCACATAGAAGTAAGAATGATTATTTTAAAACATTAATCAACTATGTAACTCCTCTGCTTAAAATTTGCCAATGTCTTCTCAACAGATTAATAATAAAATGAGCAAACAAAAAACTTTCAATGTGTTTTACAAGAATTTAACATATTGGCCCCATCAATGTTGTAACCCTCGTGTATTCCCACATTCTCTCTTAACAAACTGGGTATACATATTCACCAGTCTTTCTCTTCTTTGACCTTATTGACTACATTCTAGATTTCCTTGTTACATTAGCCTTTCTTTCCTTTGCCTGAATTATTTTTTCCCCAAAACAGTGTCCCATTTCACTCACTCACATCATCTCAGAGTTGTTTTGTTTTTCAAAATTTTTCAACTTATCCTACTTACTTAATTTTTTATTTTCATCAGTCCCCTCCCCAAATAAAATCTGATTCCAGATAAGTTCTTTGTTCTTTCCACTTCATCTATTACGCCATTGAACAATAAATTCAATAGGCATTTGGTAAAATAATCAATATATTATGACAATAATATAATGCATTTAATTTTTAAAAATCTATAATTTATGGCATAATAGCATGTAGACCGCATATGGCCACAAATTTTTTGTATCTACTTCTATTCAATGGCAGAGCCTATGTTATCATTCCTTAAAACTGGTCTGGCCTTGTTACTAGTTTTAACTGTGTGTAATAGAAGTTATTTTCATTTCAGAGTTTAGGTTTCAGGAAGCCTTACAACTTCCACCTACACTCTCCAGAAACACTGTCTTCAGACCACTGTGGAAGAAAGCTGGATAGGCACAATGGAAGATAACAGCCTATGTGATTCCAGCACCGAGTACCATGTATGACAGTCAAGTCTTCTGCCCAGCTAACCTTCCAGCACAGTCACATTCCACTGAATACTGCCACATGAGATGTTCAAGGCAAAACTTATTAAAAGAAAATTTCTTCTAGCTCACGTATATATAAATCATGATAATGTAAAGCACTTACATTTTAGGTAGTTTGTTGTACAGTAATACATAACTAATGCAGAAATTAATACCTAGACATAGGATGCAAGACATTAAACCTAAATATGGGAGATGTTGACTTTGATGCCATATAGCAGATGGTGGCTGGAAAGGCAATAAGAAACCTGTAAATACGATATTTTGGAACACCTGGACCTGGGGGGCAAAAAACCTCTAAGTGACGAAAAAGCAAGGAGATTGATAGAAACTGGGGAAAGAAGAAACAAAGTTGTGTGGGCAATTTGCAATGATGTCTCTGACAACATGGCAGGTGGCAACAGGTACACAGCAAACTTGTGAATCTGGATCGAGAGCTCTCTAGAGAGATGACCTGAAGAAGGAGACATTCTGTTTGTTAGCAGAACATAGAGGTTATACAGAAGGATATTTTCTGTTTTTCTGTGCAGGAGATTTTTAAAAGAAATACGTGGTATTAGAGCAAAATCATATTACAATGTGGTTAACTGGATCTTTGTTAAGACCTCAGAAATATTTAGGGTGTTAGGTCCTCCTTAGGAGATTTACAAGAATGTTAACGGCTTTATATCACAGCAGCCTCAACCAAACCTAATGGAGACAGAGCATATTTTAGAAATAATTAGTGATGTGGTTATTTAAGTATGGAATGAATCCTGATATATTCACGAGAAACCTTCTCAGATTTTAAAACAGTTATTCTGGTGAAAACACTGACATCAAGTAATAAAAGTGTCAATAACAGTTTAAAATTCATTTAGGCAGGAAGGGAGCCAACAGACCTACATAATTGCAAATATAGTACATTTCTTATCTAAAAGAAAATGTCTCAAAGGATAGATCTGGAAACCCTGAGGGCAGTACCAAGAGCTCAGGATAGCAATGGATTGGGAAATCATAACCAGATAGGAGAGTTTGGGGAAGTGACAATGGGTTTTTGGCTGGATGTCGGATCTTAATTATCAATCAATGACGTCCAAGTGTGAATTTTTTCTTCCTCCTTTTGAGTGATAGTGTCTGCTGTGACTGCTTGTTCCTGTCTCCCCAAACTAAGTTGAATGTGTGGGGGGAAACTTTCCTTCACAAGTTAACAAGCTTTTGATCAAAAGGAGCCATACCTGAAGACTCTGATCAAAAGGGATTGATCTGTATCGTGATCAGAGAAAATATCGTAATAATATAGACATTTTTGAAAGATTCCTGGTTGACTGTAACTATTTTTCATGTATTGGCTAAAGGGCACACTGTGATAGATTAAATAGGGTCATTAATTCTTTTGAGTTCCTTCTTGGAAGAAATGAGATCTATTTATTCAAACTTTGAGTTTGGCTAGAACTTGTGAGTTCATTTTACCAATGGCATGTGACAGAAAAGACACTGTGATTTCTAGAATCTTGCAGTTCCTCTATGGTGCTTGCTGATTTTGTCAACATCCATCTGGAATATTCACCTGAGACCACCATGCAAGGATGGTGATCTAGATCAATTGAAGATAAAAGGCCACATAGATAGGATCCAAAGGACACCAGCTAACATCCAGCCAGCACCAACTGCCACACACGTGGATGAAAAACACAGGATTTTCCTTTCATGTGACTCTTTTACTGAATGCAGCTGCAAGAACGAACCCATGGAAATCCTGCAGGAATCACCCAGGCAGCCCACTACCATATGACAAGTAATAAGCAATATATTTTCATTTTAATCCACTAAGTCAGAGATAGTTTTAATGTAGCAATATATAACTATTAGGCATTAAGTTATTAGGCAATTATTTTTTATCTTCACTTAGAGATATAAGTATTTAGAAATTCTAAGAATCAACTTACTTTCTTTTCATAATTACTAAATGTTTTAAAAATTGTTTTTACAATCAGCTAACATTGGATTCTTATATTTAATAAATATAAGTCCTTATATTTAATAAATAGAATTACTGCTAATTTTTTTAATCCACAGATGTGTATTGAGTGCCATCATTGTCTACAGAAACTGTGCTGGTGAAGCTGGAGCCAATAAAAATTAAAAAATGAATATTTTAACTTTGCTAAGAACAAAGGAACCCATTAATCTTTCAATATAATTCCTGACATAAGTAGTCTTGCCCAGTGGAGCAAGTTTTCTTAATGAAATAGTTCAGCCAAATATTTTCTCTTCAGCTTTCCTTTAAACATTGATATTATGAGCATCACCCAGGCACATGACAGATTACTGCAATGGAAGATAGAAAGGAGAAAGGAAGACAGAGGAGAAATGAACATTGTACCTGGAAGTGATATCCATCATCTCCAATTGTAAATCACACACACACACACACACAAACACGACCCTTGAACAACACAGGTTTGAACTGCAAGGGTCCCCTTTTATGCAGATATTTTTCAACCAAATGCAGATGCAAATTACAGATTTTAAGGGATGTGAAACTCACATTTAAAGAGAGCCAGCTTTATACTGTATATAGGTGTGTTCCACAGTGCCAACCATGAAACTTGAGTATGTGGATTTTGGTACACTTTGGTGAAGTTCTGGAACTAGCCTCCCCTCAGTCTACCAAGGGATGACTGTACACACACACACACACACACACACACACATACACACACACACACATATATAATTTTACGTTATGTAGCTTTAAGCTTGATTGAAAGCTCTTATTTAATTACCTATAGTTAGGAGTCATCTTAACTGGGGAAACTAATTATTTTCATTAGTGTGGAAAATTGCTACACAAATTAGAAAAAAAAGACATTCTTAAAATAAAATCATTGTCTATCTTGTCCCCAAGTAATAAATAGGCGTTGTGTGTATCTTTACACATACACATTTACTATAATTATATATACATATAGCTATTTAGAGAGTTATTTTTAATGTATTTATAATTATATATTTTAATATATATTAACAGACAGACTGGAATATAAAAGTAAGGAAGGCCGTAGTTAATTATTTGCCATAATATTCACTGTCCTCTTAAATATTTCAGGTAAAGAACATCAGGATTAACAGTAATTATTTTGCAGTAATGAAGTAAAATGGAAAGTGTGCTGATTATATAGTGTGCATTAAAAGCAAGTTCTTTACAAATCAGTGTAAATGAGTGTACTGGTGAAATGGTAAGACTATGTTCTAGGAAAAAGCTTAGAAGTCATATAGGCTAAACCAATATCCAAATAAGCCCTTATAATCACCTTCCTTTACATATTCTGTCCTTCACAACCAAAAGCAAAATAATTCACTGAAAACAGGCTCTGCAATCCACAAAAGGGATATAAAGTGCTGAAAGAGGGACAGAAACCTACTCCCTTCATATTAGTATTTCTTCCAGCTTTATTGCAAATATCTGATAATGTTGAAAAGACAGCAAAAGAATAAAAAGTATCATTTACATCTTTATTAATAACAATCTCTGAAGGTGCTGTAAAATCCATGCAATATTAAAATTTTGATCAATATTATGTCGCAGCAGGATTCATATATAGGGAATGGAGAAATCCAGGTACTGAGAGTGTTTGAAGCTTCATTAGCTACTCAAATCCCATCACACCTGCTTGATGAATCATCAGGCATAAATTTTGACAAGTTCTGAGACTCCCCAAACATTAATTTTACATTCTTGAAAAGAATGACAAGAGATTAGAAGATCTTTGTGGAACTTTCCAGCTGAGAATTTTCAGGGATGTAGGTATGACTTAAAATTCAAGATCAGTTGTCTAAAGGAACAACATTCTCCTTCTACCTCTCATGGAGGTAGATGGTAACCATGTATGACTTCCTAGACAAACGCTGAGCCCTGATAGCTATGCACCCTCCATCAGCCTGATTAGGTCCTTACAGTCTTGCCCAAATAGACAAATTGGTGTGACAACATAAAATTGGTGTGACTGTGGAGCCAAAGGAAATTCATGCCATTCATTTGTCTGAAGAACTGACAATGTAGGCAAAGAATTAGGGTTGTTAGTGAGAAAAGTTGCATTTTGTTAGGTAACATCTAAATGTCTCATTTTATTGTAATTATATTTCTATTAACACAGACTATGAAAAACATAGACCTATTATTTACTTATTTTGTTGTTAGTGGTGGTTTGTGTGTGTGTGTGTGTGTGTGTGTGTGTATGTGTGTGCATTCGAGAGGGTCTCACTCTGTCGGGCTGGAGTGCAGTGGTGAATCTCCACTCACTTCAAGCTCTGCCTCCTGGGTTCAAGTGATTCTAGTGTCTCAGCCTTCAGAGTAACTGGGACTACAGGTGTATACCACCTCACCAGGCTAATATTTGTATTTTAGTAGAGATGGGGTTTCACCATGTTGCCCAGTCTGGTCTCAAATCCTGACCTCAAATGAGCAGCCAAACTCGGCCTCCCAAAGTGCTGGGATTATAGACGTGAGTCAACGTGCCCAGCCACATATACCTTTTCTTTAACTCTAGGATTCTTCATTTCTGTATCTATGCCCCCAAATAGTTATAATACCTAATGCTTCATCGAAGGCTTTCCACACCACCCCAACTCTTCTTCATGTGTGAGTATAATTTTCTAAGTTTTTAAGGGCAATAGAGTGTGCTTAGGACATATGGCTTTGAAATTTATATTCTCATATAACTAAATTTTTAATCAACTCAATCATTTATTATGATTGATGAACAAAACGAAAAATCAAATTTATGTAAGAGACCCATGGAAGTCTTGAAATCCCAATAGTGAAGAGCAAAATGATGACTACACGTTGACTTAGTAATAGCTTTTCCTAGTATTCATTCTCTGAATATAAGCATTCGAAAGAAGCCTAATACACATAACTTTATTTTCAGAAAATAAAGTATCACTTCTCGACTCATAGGCTGTAATTATTTTAAATACGTATTTAATTTCTAATTTCTAAATAAAATATTTCATTGATAAGAAACTTTTGAAATCTTAAGCCATTTTTTCAAAAGATTGAAAGTAATCAAAAGCATTCCAAAAACTTAACCTAGTCTTTGATATGATTTTACTTTAAATATTTTCAAAACTTTTCAATCTTTTGTCTAGACTGTCTAAGTATTACTCCAATAAGATCACAATTTTCTGAATTGAAACAATGTCACTTGTGATATTAAAAATGAGATATATTTTATTCAGGAGTGTATGACTTGCATCTTCTTATCTTTTGCTGCCTATTATAATCAGACTCACTGGTGCCGCCATTTATAAAACATTTAAACATCTAAAAAGCAAATTCTGAATGACTACTGGAAGAAGTCTTTGAAAAAACAAATACATAAAAAAGTCTTCTAACTGGTTTTTAACCCTGGAAGTGGGGTTTGAAATAATAGTATGATAAAGTAGAAATATAATTTCTATAAGAAAATTTTTATTAGTAAGCTTTACTAGTGGTTTATTTATTGAATGAAAATAAATAGCACACTAAACTGAGGACTTGTTTTATAAAATCTGTTAAGAGAAATTTCTGATTAAACTATTTTAATAAAAAATTGTGGATTTTTAGTGCTTCATGATTTCAGAGAATTATATGAAAACATGTATAAACTGAACATCATTATATATGCTATAAATATATTTTATTGCTGATAAAATACTATAAATAATACAGATTAAAACATATGTAAATAGTTAATTGTATCAAATTGCCTAAAATAAGACTTCAGTTTGTGTTTTAAATTTATTTGTGAAATATTGTTCTTCTTTTTCTATGTGTCAAAATAAGACTAACATAACAATTTATGTGTTTAAAATAAATTAATTAAAGTTACTCAGTTATAGATAGAAAGAAAAAAATGAGTTCAGCAAAGAAGAGGTATTAGACATTGAAATTTAGCAACACCATATACCATGTACAAATCTTCAGTCAATACGTATGAGTCTGATATGTGTGAGGAGTAGTAGACTGGTAAATTCAGGGAACTATTAAGAATTAGGATTTATAGGAATTTGGACAACACAGTATCAAAGCATTGAGGTGTGTGGCTTCTGGCTAAAAACCTATGTGTGATTTTCAGGCCTGAATCCTAAGTGATTATGAAGGCTTTATCTGGCAGGCTTCATGGAGGAAAGTGCTCTGCCCTTTCCATACTAGCTTTGGTGCATTAGAATCTCTGAATGAGGCTCCAGTCAAGGAATCAAATTCCTCTGGTTATTCATGCTCTTGTCCATATCTGCATTTCCAACCCGGAAGCCTTCATGTGCAGGCCCGTCTATTGGGTAAGGGAGGCTTTCCGCAGAGGCCTTATTGGGCTCCTTTGCCTCAGGACTTAGTGCATTTCTACTCCTAGTCTTTCTGCCTTTCCCTTCTCTTCCCCTGGCTCCAAGGTCCAAAATATCACACAAGCCTTTTGTCAGGGCTCCTTCTGCGGTGAGAGGCTCCTCAGGTCTTTGTGCTGATCTGGCTGATCCTTGACTAGAATCATGCCGTGGGGATAAATGGCATGATTGCAGGATGTGGCAGGCGGGGAAAGGAGATGGTACTGTCTCCAGTTTAGTCTCTTGCTTATGTAGTTGCAGTAGGTGATTAGAAGCTTGACAATTGTTTTAGTTTTATCTTGTTGTCTTAATCAGATACTCCAATGTTTGGCAGCTGAGTGTCTCCAGCTCAGCTGAACTGTCAACAGGCACCTGTCCAGTAAGTTTTATCAAAAGGTGTAAGAAGCTAAATTGGGAAATTTTTTAATAAGATGCCAGGGAAATAGAAAATATAAAGCTGTGATTATTATCTAATTGTGTTTAAGCATTAAGTAGCTTGATACCAGAAGAGCAGAATATTTGTCACTAAAACGTCACCTATCTCAGCATGGGACTAATGACACGGTGTGTGAAAACTGCAAGAAGAGCTACCATAGAGCGTGGAGTTTGGATGGGAACAAGAGGTGGTTTTTTTCATACAGTCGTTAATTGTGTAAAACCATGAGAATCGAAAGACGTACTGAGAATATTAATAAATTTAATATAGACTTACATTATTGTAAATACCAAAAATGATTCAAATACTTCTCTTTGCAATACTCCTTGGTTAAACACACGTTTATGAATGATGCTTCCTTTGGCTCTTCATAAGAGATTTGGAAACTTGTAAGTAAATTGTGTTGTATTACTCTAAACTGTTTACAAATTAAATTCCCCATCTATCTCATTTCTCATGGTCTAAAGAAAAAACGAAACAAAACAATACATATACACATACAAATATATAAAATAATGATTAGACTACAGTACTAGATAAAATATTCACAAGTAATTGAATATATTCTTTCTTGTTTGTCATTCCTCATATTTTGGCAGAGTTTGTCCAGAAGGTCAACTTAAATCTGGATAATTTAAGCCACTTTCAATTTCTCTTAGATAAAGGATATGCGAACACAACAAAAAGGACATAAATAGTTCAGTAGGAAAAAATGAGGACATTGATAAGTTTTAGTACAGTTAAAAAATATGTTCTTCTTTTCTTTTTTTTTCAGGAGTTTGAGAAAAGGAAAAGAAGAGAAGGAGGGGAAAGCTGATTTAACACAGTTTTCATTACGTTTGTTAACATTAAATTGTAAGAAAATTGACAGTGGCTAGGGAGAAAAAAAAACAGCACTATTTGTGCTCATTACCTAGTGTTCTCCAAAAGTCTGATGATAAAAGGAATGAATGAATAAATGAGTGGGCTATAGGATGAACTAAAATGAGTTCCATTTAAGCAACTGAACATAAGTGATCATTGCAGTCTTTAATACTGTCATAAAACATTCTAGGTAGTTTGTTTCTTGCTTTTGAGTCTAACCTGGTCTTTTACAGTCTTTTGCTCACTTATTATGCTCTGTTCACTAAGTCATCCTCAAACGTGCTAATCAGCACTTAGGCAGATCTGAAATTTGCATACCATTTGGTCCTTCGATTTCTCTCTTAGTCATATATACAAAAGAATTTTCAAATGGGATCAATTGTTAATTCTAATTAGAATTCTAATAACAGTCCCCCAAATTACACTCTCCACTGGTGTTCATACTTGTATAATTCCTGGGACTGTGAATTATTAATTGATGTAGTTATTACCTTCATTACATTACATTACCTGGCACAGCTGACCTGAAGACAGGAAAACAATCTAGGTAGGTTGACCTTAATCACATGAACTCTTTAGAAGCAGATTTTTCTCCATTTAGTGAAAGAGAAGTCAGAGAGACCCATTTCAGCTTGCCTGGAAGAAAGGGCGTATTCATGCTATAAACTGCTGTGGGAGAGGGCCAGTCTCTAACAGCTGAAAGTAACTCGTGGTGCTTGAAAGCCACAAGGAAATTATGAACCTCTGCCCTAAAAACACAAATAAATGAATTCAACCAACAATCTAGGAGGTTGAAAGAAGACCCAGAGCCCCAGACGAGAATGAAACTCTTGATCAAGATCTTAACTTTAGTCTAATGAGACCCTTAGCAGCAAATCCAGTCTTGCCGTACGTAGACTTCAGATATTTTGAAACTGTGAGAGAATAAATATGTGTTGCTGTAATGTTTGCTGGGAATATGTTACGCAGCAAAGAAAATTAGGGAGAGAGAAGTGGAGAAATTTATCAAAGCATAAAGACAATCAAAGGAAGGAAGAGCAAAATAAAGGGTTACCACTAAGTCCTATATAACAATCTATATATAATGAAGAGTTTTGGAGTCAGAAATCCAAATAAAGGAATAAGTAAATAAAATAAGAAAGCAACTTTGTGAGAATGAGTAATGACAATTCCATGAACTAGAAGCCTGTGATTAACTCAGCCTCCAACACAGAAAGTAGGGGAAAAGGAAAGGCAAATAAACAAAAGTTCTACTAATTCTTTCTTTCCTTAGGACTTTCCTTCACATTCATGCTCTCCCCTGAAAGAAATTCAACTTCCTCTGAAGGATTAACTTAAATATCTCCTTTTCATAAGGCTTTCCCCTTATATTTCTTGAAATTGCATTCCTCTCTGCAGATATACATTCTATAGCATATTCTACTTTTCTTTTATAAACACACAATATCATTCATAACAACTTTTGTTTTAATGTTTATTTATGTCTGTATCTTTCCATGGAGAAAGAGATTGTGTATCTTTTGCTAAGTATTAAACTTCCTGTGCCTAACAATCATCGTGCTTGAAAAATAGATTTCAAGTGAATTAATGATTCAAGAAATGAATTACTATAGGTGATATGAACAAAGAAATGTCTACCTCTCCTTTCCATGAGAAAATGCGTGTGGTTTTCTTTTTTGAGGTATGTCTCAAAAAATAGTTATGTGAAAATGATTTGCATATTTCTTCTGCCTCTGTCTAGTTTCCCTGAGAAAATCCTTCCTCTGACTGACAAATCAGGATTTTGAATTTGAAGATCTAAAGTTACAGTGCATAAGGACCATTCGATTACAGACTTGCACATGAAGTGGTATTTTGGTTCCCAGTCTTTTCTTTATAATGGCAATGATTCTAAACTTAAAAAGGACTACTTGAGATATTGCATTTAAAATTGAAAATTCATTTCCATCAAGATACTTTCTTTTTTTTTTTTTTTTA
>PVKV010004706.1:55593-84130 GCA_004027835.1 Alouatta palliata
TCTCCTGCCTCAGCCTCCCGAGTAGCTGGGACTACAGGCACGTGCCACCATGCCCAGCTAATTTTTGTATTTTTAGTAGAGACGGGGTTTCACCATGTTGACCAGGATGGTCTCGATCTCTTGACCTCGTGATCCACCCGCCTCGGCCTCCCAAAGTGCTGGGATTACAGGCGTGAGCCACCGCGCCCGGCCCCATGAAGATACTTTCTAAATCTGCTCCCTTTTCTTTTGTTTTCCATTTCTTTGTAATGGATATACATTTTTACCCTGCCTGGGTAGTTTCCTCACAGGTATTTGTATTCTTTTGTTCTAGATTTTACAAGATAGTTCTGACCAGCCTAGAAAATGCTATTCTTACAGAAATGTTGCTTGGTAACAGTTTAAAGAATCTACCACATACAGATATTTGTATTTGAAAGCTCTCTGAAAGTGTCACTGGTGCAGTTGATCAGTCCACACATTCATTATGCCAGAAATGTGTTAAATAATATATCTTCACTCTTATTGTTCCATTTATGATTGTACAGAAGCTTCTTTTTCCCATAAAATCAATTAAATAATAATTCATGTTAAATAAAAATTTTTAATATTGAATCACCACTGGATCCAGAAAAACAAACATTTATTGTATTTCTCAATTAGAAATTTGGATGCAAGTAGATGTTAGGATAAAAATAATGAGTATTTCTAAGGAGAATTACATTTATTCTAAAAAAAAAGGTAAGAAGAAATATAATTGTGACAAAATAATATGCCTTCCCTCCGTAAATGTCAGAAAATAAGAATTTTCTTTCAAAAGGTGTTTATCTTTTTGTTCAACAAATCATAGAAATCAAAGGAAGAAAATAAAAATCCTCAAAATAAATCAAATACACGCTTTTAGAATATTCTATAATCTATTTTAGAGCATTTTAGAGCACTTTAGATCACTCTACATTTTTTTCATACTGTAAGCAAATTCAAAAATGCTTATAAAATGAACATTAACAAAGACAAAAAATTCAGTTTAAAAAAGCTGAAATCCCAATAAGGAAGAGAGCTATTTCTGAGCAATTAATCTAATTGCTCTTTGTCCTGTGTCAATTAACCTTCCTGTGGTAGGAGTTATTAAAAAATTATTTTAGGCAGATAGAAAGGAAAAAGGGTCCTAGGGAAGTTTTCATTTTTTAAAGCATCTCCTGAAAAGTTTCTTGTAAAGCCCTGGCTTTTAGAGCCAGGCTGTCAACCTTTGATATGCAAATGCAAGCTGTTAAAAACTGGGTCTACCCAAACACGGCAATTTCACACCTTCTTGCCCTTTCCCCACATGTTCCTGGCAACATGGCTGCCCCCACATATCCCCACATGTGTGGAACATCACGGTGCCCTGCATTTGAATATTAAAAGGCTCGGGTGGGAGGGCCTGCATTTTCACGGGCTATGTGAATGACATGCCTGATCAAACCAGCCCTTTGAACTGTATGCAAATCAGACATCACCTCCTCCAGCCTCTGTATATATACCTGGCTGGTGTCAACTGCACTTAGGGTTCCATCTCTCGAGTTTGGAGCCCCCCATCTCTGTACCAGGGAGCTTCTTATTTCTTTCTTCTTCCTTCTTTCTTGCCTACTAAACTCCCTGCTCCTTAAAGCTACTCCGTCTATGCCTATGTCATCTTTTCTAATTTGACTCTAGATGAAGAACCTGGTATTCTCTACTTCTCAGAGCCCTATCATTCCCAACAACCTCCCCCCTTACAGGCCTCCTCACCCCATATTACAAATGAGGAATTGAGGCTCAGATTACTTAATTCGTTCAAGTCAAATGGAGCTAAGAAGTTTCAGGACCACCATTCTAACCAAGAAGTATGGGATTCCCTCCTCTGTGCTGCCTGTATATATCTAAGGCTCTGTGTAATCATGCATTCAGTCAACAGATGTTTACTGAGTCTCTTTTATGTTTAATGTATTGTTATCTTCACCAGAATATCGTAAGTAGTGAAAGATTCACTTTTGTGAACCTACCTTCTCTGTCCTGAAACTGCAGAGAATTAGATAATTCCTCTTTATTAGTGACCTTCCCCAAGCTTGGTTCCGAACAAATGTGGCATCCATGTAGTCAGAAATGCATAAACAGACACATAATATTTCTTTTTCTTTTATTATATATAATTTCTTCACTGTTTTAAAAAGTAACATCAAATGACTGTCATTAAACAACTGAATTCTCCCACACTTGTTGGGCAAATGTGATCATTAAACATCTCTCTGACTTTATGTCTGTGGAGAGCCACAAGTTATGTAACAAGTGCTCTCTATTGCTGGAGATGTTAAAATGTCGCTCAGAAGGCAGCTGAGTAAGGGCTTTTAGGTTACAAATTGACATGACTTTCTCACTGTGGTTCAAATTACTTTGAAGTTTTAAAGGAAATAAAAAAAAATAAAGAACTAGCTCATCTTTAATGGGATAATAGTTAAAAGCCTAGTGCATTCACCGCTTACTATTGCCAAAAGCTTTGTGCCTTCTCTTTCGCTACGGATCATTCAGGTGATGCATCTTTGTCAAGCATACAGCATACAATAAATGCAGGTCAAGTGCTGGATTTTAAAAACAGCCATAGGTCAATTATCTGATGTATTTATTTGCTATGACTCTCACTCAGACATGAAAAATAAATCATCCACCTGGAAATTTGATAGAAAATATGGATTATACACTGAAAGAGAGGTGTATATAAAACATACTTTTTTTCGAATCTAGTTATTCATGGCTAAAATAAAAAACAAATGCAAACAAATTGTATTGCTTTTCAAATTATGCTTCAGTCTATTTGCTTATTGCATTTTAATCAGTTAACCAAAAAGTACCGTATTGCAACTGAAGAAAAGCAACTTATTTTTTACATATAAAATAATTGTATAACTTCGCATAGTTAAAAATTATTTGTCTTTATGCACTATTATTATTTTGATTCAGGAGTTCCTTTAACACATTACAATACCACAGCCAAATAAATCTATAGCTACAGAGCAATGTAACAGTACCAAAATATTTTAGAAATGATAAGATAAATTTCATAATCATCACAACACCCACTTTTAGAGCATTGAAAAGTTTAGTCACATTTAGAAAATGAAGCAATTAGGAACTCCCTATTCTCTCTTGTGTTGGAACTAGGAAGAATGCATGTGAAATCTACCAGATGCACTAATTATAAAAGGCAAGAGAATGATTTCTAAATGCAGGGTCTTATCTGATCTTAAATAACTGATTAAGCCCACGGCAGTTTACTTTGATATCTGCGTTGGTGTTCCCTTAATTTACAATGAATAAGAAGCTCACACGTAAACCTTAAAGTTGTCAGCATGTTTACTCATATTTTTTAAAAAACAACATACTTGACCTTTCAATGATTGATTTCTTGCTAATTTTCACTGTGATTTATTTGGTACTTTATATTTTCAAAGCATTTGAACTACTGCCTCAAAGTCAAGATGAAAGCATAATTATCATATATCTTCATACTAAAATTGGTTTGTGTCAAACCTAAAGCAAGTCTCTCTACCTCTGAATGTCCCAGTACTCTTGGACCTTATTGATCCATATTATTAAATATATTATTAAAGGTAAATTCCAGCTAGGCACAGGGGCACACATCTGCAATCCTAGCACTTGGGGAAACTAAGGTGGGAGGCTTCCTTGAGTCCAACGGTTCAAGATCAGACTGGGTGTATTAATTTGTTTTCATGCTGCTGATAAAGACATACCCAAGACTGGGAAGAAAAGGAGGTTTAATTGACTCACAGTTCCACATGGCTGTGGAGGTCTCACAACCATGGTGGAAGGCATGGAGGAGCAAGTCACATCTTACATGGATGGCAGCAGGCAAAGAGAGAGCTTGTGCAGGGAAACTTCCATTTTTAAAACCATCAGATCTCGTGAGCCTCATTCACTATCATGAGAACAGTGAAGGAAAGACTCGCTCCATAATTCAATCACCTCCCACCATGTGTGGTAATTGTGGGAACAATTCAACATGAGATTTGAGTGGGGACACAGCCAAACCATATCACTGGACAATATAGTGAGACTTTGTCTCTACTAGAAATTTAAAAATGAGTCAGGCGTGGTGGTGCATGCTTACAGTCCCAGCTACTTAGGAAGCTGAGGTGGGAGGATCGCTTGATCCCAGCCATTTGAGGCTGCAGTGAACCATGACCATGCCACTACACTCCAGCCTGAGCAACAGAACAAGACCCTTTCTAAAAAAAAAATCAAAACAAAACAAAACAAAAAAACACACACCAAACTTTCTTCACATTCACCTCATGCTTCTTTCTATCAGTCCTCAAATTTGAGTCCATAGGTGCATGTGTACACATCCATGCCAGCAATAATTACATCATAGCTCTTGGTATTTTTCTTATATGTTATTTATGTGTAAGTTCCATTAACACATTACAGTACCACAGCCAAATAAATCTATAGCTACAGAACAATATAACATTACCAAATGTACCAACAAGGAAATTCCCATTTTTAAAACCATCAGATTTTGTGAGACTCATTCACTATCATCAGAACAGTGAAAAAGATTGGCCCCCATAATTCAATAATCACACACATATATATATGTGTGTATATATATATATATATATATATATATATATATATATACACACACACACACATAAATTTATTTCATGTAATTAAATATTTTCATGTCTTATGGCATTTATTACTATTTTGTTAGTATAGTTGACTTGTCCTTATACTTTCAATGTAGCTCATTCAATAAAGAAAGATGTTAGAGATTTTTAATTTCACTGTTGTAGTGGGGCATTTTCAGTGCTGTGCCCATATCCCATACATTTTCTTTTAGTATTTCTAAGTCCTCTTCCATGTGCTTTTACTTCCAAGGGCCTCATTTACTACTCCTCTTAGGAAGCGTGTCCTGTTCTTGTTGAACAGCAGAGAGCTAGCCATGTCTGAGACTTAAGTTCACCTGGAGTCTGACTTCTTTGCCAGGCACAGATTCTGTCAGCAACAGATCCCAGGGCAAAACTTACATTCCAGCATCTTCTTGCTGATTCCGCTGTATTCTTACCATTGCATGCCTTCTTCTTCTAAGTCTTCCTTCTTTTATATACTTATTGCTGTTTCTTGGGAATATTTTCTTAAAAAGTCATTTTTACACAAATCTTTGTCTCAGTCCTGCTTCAAGGAAACTTGACCTAAGAAAACTATAAAATGAATAAATGAATTGAGCAATTAATTTTTGGATTTTGTGTGTGTATGTGTGTGTGTCTGTGTGTAAACCAAAATTTTAAAAATTGTATAATGAAAAATAGAACGTATTTGAAATAAGCACTTGTAAAAACCCAAGTTGATTTAACTTTTTTTTTCTCAGTTACTTCTGTGAGTGTTTTGGGGCTGTGTTTGTTCATGCATTTGTGTGTGTGTGTGTGTGTGTGTGTGTGTGTGTGTGTGTGTTTTCAATGGCTGAGAGGTAGAGAGGCGAGTTGTTACCTTTATTATTACTACAAAATATCATAAAAGTAGAAACATTACATTTGGAAATTGAGAATTATGAGAAGGTTGGTGTAAATTATGATACCTAGTATATGGCATGAATAAAATGTAATTACTATTATGAAGAGGTGAAAGAATTAAGCCATTTAAAAGAGAGTTATGAGTCATATATATGTGTGTATATGTGTACTATTTATGTAAATGACCAGACTTAAATCTGTGTTCACATTATTTAATGTGCCATAACTACATATATATGTACAGTTTATACATATATAGTTTACATATAAAAAGAAACTAGTTTATATATATATATATATATATATATATATATATATAAACTGTAGATATTTTGAAAGAAACAAATAAAAGTGAACTTACCTCTTTGCCTGTATATGGAGATATAAGCATTGAATATTTGTCACCTCAATTTCTGATTTTCAAATTTTTATAAATTATTTCTACCAAACTCACATTCAAATAACATTATTAATGTTTGCATTGGGCACAGTCTATAAAAATAACTATTTGAACTTACACAGTTTTGCATTCTCTATTAGGAAATGTAAACCACAAATAAGTCCCCCACCCAATCATCTGAATGAGCCTCTCCTCTCAGCCAAGAGCATTCCAAAGTTAACTTGAAAAGCTATTCAGGCCATGATGAGAAGTGGGGGTCATGCCTCACAGCTATCATTAACATCAATACAGAGACCATAAGACTGATAGAAGAGACTCTTTAAGTCTGATAAGAAACATTTACAATCTATTCTCTCTGAAGCCTGCCACCTAGAGACTTCATTTGCATGATAAAACCTTGGTCTCCACAGCTCCTTATCCTAACCCAGACATTCCTTTCTATTGATTTTGGGTCTTTAGATATTACTCTTTCAACAAATTGTCAATCTGAAAATCTTTGAATCTGCCTATGACCTGGAAGCCCCCACTTCTAGTTGTCTTGTCTTTCTAGATAGAACCAATGTACATCTCACATGTATTGATTCATGTCTTATGTCTTCCTGAAGTGTATAAAACCAAGTTTTAGTCCAACTACCTTGGGCACATGTTCTCAGGATCTCCTGAGGGTTCTCTCATGGGCCATTGGTCACTCATGTTTGGCTCAGAATAAATCTATTCAAATATTTTACAGAGTTTGACTATTTCCATTGACAGAAATTTGGAGTCATATGGTTCACATGAATTCGTTTTTACCCAGAAATCGTGAAGGACAGGCTTCTAACTTGCACTGCAATTTTAATAATAAGGTGAGCACACAAAATTATTTACCCTATGTAACAAGGAAATCCAGTAGTAAAGCTTGCTTCAAACACATCTGGATCTAGAACACATCATGTATTATTGGGGCAATATTTCGTTATACCTCTTAGCTCTACTGAGAAGCTCCCTTTGACCTCCCATCCCATTGACCTAATTCTCAAATGGGCTGTTTCTAGGCAGTTGTAGAAATGGTAATAGGCATCACCAAACTTGTATTCTAACAGGAAAACAAGTCCTGTCAAGTGTGTGTGCCTTTTTTCTACAAGCTCAACATAAAACTCACATACGATTGTATTGTTCAGGAGATCACATAGAGATATAATCATTATATGAGGGGCCTGTGACTCTGATGGGCCAGGTCTGGGCATGTACCTAACCTAACCTAACCAAACCTAACCTAACCTAAATCAAAGCCATTAAGAGTTGGAAAAGCTCTATTATCAGAAAGAAAAATGAATATCAAAGGTATTTTGGACATTGTCAGAACTAGGATGTCACAATGTTAAAGTCCCTTCTTAAAATTCCCACATAAAATTGTTCTCAGGTATCTAACAAATTGACTGGAAGGCAAGCAGAAGTCACAAAGGAGAAATCCAGGAAACAGAAGAAAATGGTCAATGAATATTGACTCCTTCTGAATTGACGTGTTCAGTCTCACTGAACAAATGTGCACTTTTGCTGACAAGACTGAAGCACAGTTTCTTTTAAACTCTAAAATGACACTCTTTATCAGCTTTCTTCATCCTTTTCTTAATTATCTTTATGTATCATGTTAATTGTAACTTACTGAAAATTCATGGCATTTATAATAGGTTGAGTGCCATTAATTGACATCAATTTACGATTTTATTTATTAATACATGTATCTATTTGGTTAATGTATATTTATTAATTGTTTGCCAGGTATTAGGAACTATTCTGAAGGGACAGCATGGAAAAATTGTTAGCACTCATTTTCTGTTCTTGAATATCAGTGTCCAGTTAAGAACTGGACATGTGCCTACATGTAAAAAATCAGAGCAAAGTCTGTAATCCACGATGATTACCTTTGTCATCCATTTACCTCACATAATATCTGACACATAGTAAATGCACCAAATGTTTTATAAATATATAAACAAATGCACAAATACATAATATTAGTAGCTAATACACACATTTTCTATAGAATCAACAAAAGTATAAACAAAACATTTAAAATATATTTAATGAAATTGTTTTCTTTCTCAAATTAGTAGGTTAGGCTTAACACTCATTTATGTACCTTATTAAATGTCTAGTTAACCATAAGCATTATTTTCATTACATGCTTTAGGAAGAATTTTGTTTAGTGATTTGTACTAATTTAAAATGAAGTAATTGTTATTTAAGAAAATATATTCTAGTAGCAGGTAGGGATATAAAATAATTTTACTTTTTTGTAAAAATATTACTGTAGCATTTACTTACAGACAACATGAATGAAATGTTTTAGTTGATGGTAGAGAAAACAAATATCTGTGGAATTTTACTTTCTCATACTCAATTTTCTGTCATATTATTTGTATGACATTAAAAGTAAGTGATTTTAAGTAAGCAGATTAGTGTAGGCTCAAGGAAAAACAGGTAGAAATTAACTGATTTGATCAGGTAGACAGATGTTAATACGTCAAATGTATTTACTAAAACAACTGATTATGCAAAATTTGTATTTTTTAAAATTTAACGTAACTAAAAGGAGAGATTTTAGGTGCAATAAAATGAATGAAAGGATGAATGAATGAATGAATAGATTATTACTGATCCGAAGGGTTCTCTGCATCTGTGCACTTAACCTCAGTACTGTGTCCATAAGCCTAAGTCTTATCCAGCTATTAATCCTCTTTGGATCCTGGGATTAGCAGCCATATGTAGGATCCTTCTGTCCAGAGTCTTCCAGTTTTCAGACAAAATCGTTGCAAATACGTCCTTGCCTCACTGGAGGGCACTGTGACTTGTTCTTTTCATCTGCAAGATGTAGTAATCTTCTCAAACATAATCATATTTAAAATTGTGATATACAAATAAATTATTTGTGGACATTAATTTTTGTTTGTCTCGGATATTATTTCTTTATAGACAACCTAATTCTACCGAGCTTTGGTTTTGTTTGTTGAATGTATTTCTCTCTTTCTGGGATCATTTGCTTGCTCTGAGGATGATGAAAAATATATCTACACATTAAAATTAGTTAAGCAATGCAAAGTATATAAAAATGTACTTTAAAATGGTTTTGGTGATTGTATTTACATTGATCCCTTAAATCTTTTTGTACTTTTATATGATATGTAATATGATTGTAGGTAAAATAAATATTACTTTTCACTTAGTCATATCACCTTTTTTCTTATTTTACTCTTTTTATTTATTTATTTATTTATTTTTAAAGATGGGTTTCACAATGTTGGTCAGGCTGGTCTTGAACTCCTGATCTCAGGTGATCCGCCCACCTTGACCTCCAAAGTGCTTGGATTACATACGTGAGCCACCATGCCCAGCTACCTTTTTTCTTATTTTAGACATGTAGATATTACTTTATTTTATGTACATTATTAAAATTTTACAATAAAATTATTATATTATCGGAAAGGTATATACCTAGTGTTCAGAAATCTTTATTTCAGGATAGTGGAATAAAATGTGATCATGGTCCAATTTATGCCTTTCTATAACTTCCAATTTTCTGCATGGGAAATAGTTTCCTTTATAATCAGCAAATAATATGTTTCAATGTAAAGAGTCAAGATATATATGGAATTACCTTTTCTTCACAGAATAACTTGTCATAATGCATATTATTATTAATATTTAAGACCAAATAATATCTCACAGGAACAAATATTTTTAATTCACATTATGCCATTCCATAGTATCTTTAAAGAGATAATATTTGAGCTGCCTTAATAGATAAAAATGATAAGCTTCTATGCAGCTTTTACAAAGGCAAATTGATTTTTATATACTCCAACAGTGATAAAGGAATTCCTATGGAACATCAGAGAATGAATAAATGATGAGCCAAACAAATGTAAAAGCATCAAAAAATAACTTTCATCACAGTGTGACACAAACATTATGGACATTTATTTTAGGATCATATAGTAAGATATAGAGTAAGTAGAACAAGGCACGAGGGTCACACAGAGCAAGCAGCGTTGTACAAAAGCATGCATGTGCAAGGACGTGGAATGCTCACAGAACCTAAACATTGCATACCTCACAGGCTTAATATAATTTGGTTGTGTTGCTGAAGCATAGCCTTCCAGTTTGGATAAATAACTTTTAGTAATCATATTAACTGAAGATGAAATTGTAAGTTTGCTATGAGGAGAGAGGTCGAGGTGAATTTAGGTTGTTGATGAACTCAGAAGTACAGAACTAGCCAATGATCATTTCAAAATGTTTTTTTTCCACAACTCAGGAAGGAGTTGGGAGTTGTAGGTTTGAATAGCTATGAGAGTGTTATTTGATTCCATAATATTTTTATTTACTGAGATAAGATAGGTGATAAAGAGGAAAATAAATACTAGCATTCTGAGGACTTAAAAAACAGGAGAAAGAGAAATAGGAAGCAAAATTGACTGGAAAGTATCTTCCATAAATGTAGAACCTGTTTTAACAGAATATGGTGTCTGAAAACTAAAGGAGAAGATTATATGAACACATATCAACATTGTTTTATTGACGAAGTGGATTTAATCTTTCATCATTCCACACATGCAAACGTGCTATACATTTACTGCTTTAGTAGTGTTCATAATTTATATTTTACATTAAATACTACCTTAGTGCAAATAACCTAAAATGATAGTTGATACTCTATAAAATTTTACCCATGTCATTAGAGGAAAATAATGTTCACACCAACTGAAGTCACCAATTCTTTAGTACGGAAATCACTGGACAAGTATTCAGTTGGTAAAAGGGTGTTTAGGGTCATATTTTCAGTAATTGTATTGTATGGCCGTTCTTGGCCACAAACTCTACTGAGCCCCTGAGAAGGTCAGCATTGAAGCCAAGTAATAAGATTTCAGGGTCAAGTAAAATTATATATAATTTTGTATATAAAGTACAAAAATAATCTAAATATGTGTTTAGTATGAATTAAGGATGTATTATAAAGTATATAAAGAGAAACTGGAAGCAAAATTTGTCCTGTGATTAATAAAATCTTAAATAACGCATACATTGTTCAGACCTACTATCAAGTCAGGATCAGTTTGCAAAACTTTAGAAAAAAAATAGATCTAAAGTACTAGTCATAAAACATGATACACAGATGGATTTGGAGAACACAGTAAATGAGAAGCTACAATATATTGTAAAAAAATTTCTCTTCTTTTGTATTGTTGTACTGATAAACTTAGAAAACTAAATTTGCAAAATTCCATTGAAGTTAGCTAGGGCCTTGACTGAACTACTATTACTAAATTAGAAATATATTGAATAATACAAACAAGTGTTTATATGCTTGAGTATCAAAAGTAAGAAACAAAACAGAACTATCTAAAGAAGAGCAAAGAAGAGATTGAGTTTAATGATCTCTCTTGTTTGTGCAATCCATAATTTAAAAATCAAGACATTTTCCCCTTTCTATTTTATCTAAGGGTATCTTACAGGAAAAACAATCAAAATGGCAAGATGAACAGACTATGGAGCTATATCCTTTTTTCTTGATAGATATAGATGAATGTCCATTGTCAAAGGCATGACTCTTCTGTTATTGGCTCTTATTAGTTCATGTATTAATTATGATATATATTCATTTAATAGTCCTTTAAGTCTTCTACTGTAGGCATTGCTCAGAGTTACTCAAAAGTTCAAAACAAGGGCCTGTGAAAGACATATTACGTATACATAATTGAAGGGCCTTTACCTGTGCTCATTACTTTTCTGTGACAAGTATTGCTTGTCACACTACCCTGATCTTTCCCGATAATAAGAACCCCAGTCACTTTAAGTTGAAAGGGAGTGTGGTTGCCACGTAAGTCACAGAGCTTAGCTGTTCTAGGGACATAGATAGAGCACTGGTTGAAAGAGCTCTGTGAGCTGTAAAGAGAGGCATTGATAGATGCCCTCAGTCAGAAGACAGAACAACACACGTGTCTTCTCAACAAAGGCTAGGGGTATGTTTATTCTAACAGGAACAGATTATTTGCTGATACAAGCTCAGGAATGCAGAAATCGCCACCGCAAAACTGTACTGAGATATGACCTAACCAACTCTATCTTGCTTCTAATCTCCAAGCTGTTCTTATTCATTCCTGGGTGTTGGCTGAACTAACTTTGGGAGAAATTTAGTTTATAGTTTAAAATAAATATGATAACACGCCTTTCCCAAAACAAACCTCTTTCTTGCCTGGGAACTAGACTGACTTTCTAGGATTAACAAATTAGCCACAAGGTTAGAAATTATGGTTTAGGAGTCATGTAGCTGGAGGCTACAAGATTCTGACCCTTCCTAAATTGCTTCTAAGATCAGTGCTTGAGATTTTTTACAGACCCCGTACTTGATGGAACAGTTGGCACCATCCTGATCGATAAACTGGCTCATCTGATCTTGTGGGCCACACCCAGGAACTGACTCAGTGCAAGAAGACAGCTTCAACTCCCTAAAGATTTCATCTCTGACCTCACCAATCAGAACTCCTGGCTCACAGGCCCACCAAGTTGTCCTTAAAAACTCTGATCCTCAAATGCTCAGGAACACTGATTTGAGTAATGATAAAACTCTGGTTTCCCTCACAGCCAGATCTGTGCAAATTCCTCTTTCTCTATTTCAATACCGCTGTCTTGATAAGTTGGCTCTGCCTAGGCAGTGGGCCGGGTGAGTCCATTAGGCAGTTACAATGCTGCTCCAGAATCCTGGGGCCCAGTGTCCTCATCAATGCTGGCTATTTTGGTTCCAAAAGCCACTCTGGATTAGCTCTTTCTCCAGGTCCTAATCTACCCTCTTTAAGAGCAATCCACTCTGCCCAGTCACCTCCGAGCACTGCGGCAACTGGGGAAGACTGTGGCCTTGTCAGCCCTGCCCCACATGCCATCCTGGGCCTAGCTACGATCTGGAGCTCCTGCCCCAGGCTGTGGCTGGGTGCAGTCAGGGCTGCTTGCTCCATGGAGCCAGCTGGAGCTGGGAGCAGGCAGCCCCACACCCTCCTGGGCACAGTTGCAACTGTTCAAGTCAGGGTTGTAGACCCAGGACTCCATGTGCTCTTGGGGTCTCAGGAAGCCCCCTTTTACCCTTGTAGGCTTGGAAGTACCTGACACCACTACCTGGCTTCTCCCTGCTGTTGGTGCCTGCTCTGATCTCAGAGCAATGAGAGGCCAAAGCTGGGCATTGTTGCAGCCCGGGTGGGGGTGCATATGCTTGGGCCAGTGCAGACACACTAGCCCCCTGACACCTTGGTTGCATCCAGACTTCGGGTGCCAAAAAGCAAGATTCAAGGAAAGCTGAAAGGGACTGAGGGCCGCTCAGTGCTGGCCTCCAGGTGCGCCTTGGTGCAAGCAACCTGGGCACCATGGACAGTGGCAAGAGGCAGACAGGCTCCTGGGTGGAAGGCAGCAAGCTCCAGGTAAGGCTCCATCTTCAGGTCAGGGAGGGCCTGAAGGTTGAGGGCCAGGATGCTAGGCCCATAGACCAGCATCAGAATTTGTGGTGCCTTTTTCAGCCTGCCCATAGCTGCATATTGACCAATCGATGAGCACTTTCTTCCTTCCAAGGCCATAAAAGCCGTGGGCTCTGCCCGAGCAGAGCAGACATTGGGATGACCAGCTTTAGAGAGAAGCTATCCCACTCTAGAGCCTCCTTTCTGTTGACAGCTGGGAAGACTATGGGACAACCTGCCTGCAGAGAAAAGCAACCCACTCAAGGCCTTCTTCTCTTTTAAGAGCTGCAGACATCAGGATGACCTCCCTGCAAAGATGAGCTATCTACTCCAGGGCCTCCTTTCTGCTGAGAGCTGGGAAGATGATGGGATGACCTGCCTGCAAAGAGGAGCTACCCACTCCAGGGCCTCCTGTCTGCTAGGTGCTGAATCCTCAAGGGAACATGCTGGCTACAGAAAGAAACTATTGGAGCTACTCACTGTGGGTCTACTCTGAGCTGTTCTATTGCTCAACAAAACTCCTCTTTGTTTCTTACCCTCCAATTGTCAGTCTTGCTCACCCTCCAGTTGTCTGTGGGTATCATTTTTCCTGGTCACAGGACAAGGACTTGGGACCCATTAATTGGCAGGGCTAAAAGAGCTGTAATTCAAATGGCTGAAGCATGTCTCTTGGGGCCCTGCACTTCCTGACATCCTCAAGCTTCCAGGCACCCCACATTCCCCAGTGCCAGACAAGCCAGGGAAGCTGCTGGTAGTGCACCTGATTCAGCTGTATCCTCACAGACACCCATGCCAGCACCTAGAGCTGCCGGCCCCACGGCAGTAGCCAGTGGCCAGACCCCGCACTCACTCACACACCCATCGCCACTCCATGCCTGACTTGCAGTCTCCATTGGAGGAATGAGATACAGGCCCATAGTGTGAGTTGAGCACAGCCTGCCAGTCTGAATGGGCAGAATGAGCCCAATGGGCCCAAGCAAAACTCAGACAAAGGCACCACCAGCTGCACATTTCCAGCCAGAAAAGTGATACCCCAAAGATCCTGTAATTCAGACATCAACAGTTTTGAACATGGATCCCATGGAGGGGCATGAAACTCAACTGCACGTATTTTCTCCTTTCATAAATATTCATGATTCTTTTTATAGTTTATTGAATATGTATATTTGGCCACACCATTCTGCACGCATTTCTATTCCCTTTGCCTATCCCTCAAAGTATCTTTCTGGCTTCTGGCAGCAGGCTATGCTTCCCAACCTGTCAGAATGGTGACCCTGCAAGCTGTAACCCTTTACGAGAAATAAAGCCCTCCTTTCCAAATTTATAAACCTCATCATTTTCAGTTGACATATAAATGACTTTTCTTTTTAAGTCCACAAGTATTAATCTGACCATGTTGCAGCCTTGGAATCTCTCTAAACCTGTTCTTATTCTGGAGCCTTCCCAGATTCACAAATTAATCTTTGCCCAATTAAACTTTGATAAATTTGATTTGTCTAAAGTTTTTCTTCTAATGAGGGCATTTTGAATATGTGGACTACTTTTTATTACTAAAATCACTAGGTCTTCCATTAGCATTTAGTGAGCAAAGGTAAGGAGTTCTAAAACCTTTACAACGTGGACAGCAGACAAGAAAAATTATCCAAACAAGAATATCAATAATATCCCTACTAGAAAATGTTAAAAGCAAAGGGGCTGCTTATAGAAAAGAAAAATACGACTGTTTCAGAGTATTTCTATGTAAGTCATAGTAATTCTGGTACAATTTAGAAAACTATAGAGATCAGTGTATATATTATAATTTTGAGGCTTAAAAGAGGTAGAAATTCACTGAATTTATCTAGCAGAGCAGAATAGCTCATAGAAGTGTAAATTTAGAAAAGATATTCACAAGAGAAGATCCTTTTTATTCTTTAGTGTGTCTATCAGGAGAGACAATAAACAAACTTTAGTAACAGAAACCTTGTACATTGCTGATCATATGTGCACTGTAATTATTTTTTAACTAGATGCACAAAGTAATAAAAATATTAGGTTGGTGCAAAATGTGGTTTAGGACTGTGAATTTAAATCATTATAACTAGATTCAAACACATCTTTATTAATCAAAATAGAAACCATTACAATAAACACATTTTTGCCAATGAGAAATAAATTTGTTTATTCCTGTAAGATAAAAATCTGTGCTTTGGGATTTGATGGACCTTGGAAAGCCTTTTCTGTATCCTGCTCGTTGTGGAACCATTTTCCCTTCAACAGTTGTCAAGATACTCGAAGAAAAGTTAGCCGGTTGGCAAGAGGTCACATAAATATGGCAGATGAAGCAAAATGTCATAGGCCAATTTGTTCAACTTTCCAAGCAGTGGTTGTGTGACTTACAGTCAGGTGTTGTCATGGAGAAGAATTGGGCCAGAAAGTTTCTGATGCATCTCAACATTTGCTAGCATCCTTCTCGGCTGTAATGACTGCGCCATGATTCAGAAAGCTGTAGTGGAGCAGACCAAAAGCAGACCACCAAACACTGACCATGACCTTTCCTGATGCAAGTTTGGCTTGGGAAGTGCTTTGGAGTTTCTTCTTGGTCCAGCCACTGAGCTGGTCATTGCCATTTGTTATATAAAATAGACTTTTTGTCACACGTCACAATCTGAATAAGAAATTGTTCATTGTTGCTGTATGGAATAAAAGAAGACAACACTTTAAAACAATAAAACAAGACATTTAAAAACATTTTTGCTCAGCTCATGTGGCATCTACTGCTTGAGGTTTTTAATTTTTCCAATTTGCTGAAATGTTGAGTGATCATAGAATGATCAATGTTGGGTTCTTCTGCATCCTCTCATGTCGTTGTAAGAGGATCAGGTTTAATGATTGCTCTCAACTGGTTGCTATCAACTTCCGATGGCTGGCCACTATACTCCTCATCCTCAAGCCTCTCATCTCCTTGGCAAAACTTCTTTAACCACCACCGCACTGTATGCTTGTTAGCCGTTCATGGGCCAAATGCATTGTTAATGTTGGGAGTTGTCTCTGTTGTTTACAACTCATTTTGAATTCAAATAAGAAAATTGTTCAAATTTGCTTTTTGTCTAACATCATTTTCATAGTCTAAAAATAAAATAAACAGCAGGTAATGAATTATTAGTCAATAATGAAGTGAGAAATATGCATTAAAATGATGGATATTTATTTAAGAATGTATTCCAATATCAAACAGCAAATTCAAACAATACAAAAACTGCAATTATGTTTGCACTAACTTACTCTTATTAAAAACACTATTTTTATTATTCTTGAGATGCAGTTTTGTTTTTATTGTCCAGGCTGGAGTGCAATAGTGCAATCTTGGCTCAACCTCTACCTCCCGGTTCAAGCAATTCTCCTGCCTCAGCCTCCCGAATAGCTGGGATTACAGGCATGCACCACCACACCCAGCTAATTTTGTATTTTCAGTAAAGAGAGGATTTCTCTGTATTGGTCAGGCTTGTCTTAACTCTCAATCTCAGTTGATCTGCCTGCTTTGGACTCCCAAACTGCTTGGATTACAAATGTGAGCCACTGTGTTCAGCCTTAAAATCATTATTAAGCATAAGTATAGTGCATACCACATATACAAATTAAATATTTCCAAGTTTATAAGACATTGAAAACATGTATCCTAATTGTTTGGGGAGCTATTATTCTTTTTAATCTGCCATTTCCTTTTCTTGTCAAAGAATGTTATGCTGTCATTTTCTATTACTGCCAAAAGTTTTATTTTATTTCTTCTCTTTTCATTTCCTTCTTCAAGAAAAGGTACTCTAGCTCTTCATATTATTTATTTAGCTTCCAGGAGCTAAACAGTCAGATAATTATTCAATTAACTATTCCTTATTTACTCCAACATGTTTAAATAACACTGAAAGAATATCATTTCATAAGTTAGATTTAGTGCCAAGCAGATGAAACCATCACCAATTAAAGAACCATTTTGAATCATTGAAAATTAATGAAGTACTGGGGACCTCCTCCAAGATGGCCGAATAGGAACAGCTCCAGAGTGCAGCTCCCAGTGAGAGAGACCCAGAAGGCGAGTGATCTCCACATTACCAGCCAAGGTACCAGGTTCATTTCAATGGGACTGGTTGAACAGTGGGTGTAGACCAGGGAGGGCGAACTGAGACAGGCTGTGTGCTGCCACAACTGAATGGAGGATTGGGGACTTTACCCCCTTTGCACTCTGGTTCAGATGCTGTGCTTCTCTCATGCCCTCTGCAACCCACAGTCTGGGAGAATGCTGCCAGGCTGAGAAGCGCTGTGAGTTGCCAGTGCAGATCTGAGTGCCAGCTGGCTCAGCACCATGAGTTGTTGCACAGAATTTGGCAGATGTTCTGACTAGCACCGAGAGCACCTGCAGTATGGATCTACCCACCCCTCAGAAAGAGGGAGAGCTGAAAGCAAAAACTACCATCGGAGATTACTACAAACAACTCAATGCACATAAACCAGTAAACCTGGAAGAAATGGATAAATTCCTGAACACCTGCACCCTCCCAAGACTAAACCAGGAAGAAGTTGAAATCCTGAATAGACCAATAGCAAGGGCTGAAGTAGAGGCAGCAATGAGTAGCCTACCAACCATTCCTTCTGAAACTATTCCAAACATTACAAAAATAGGGAATTCTCCCTAACTAATTTTAAGAGACCAACATCATCCTGATACCAAAACCTGGCAGAGACTCAAATAAAAAAGAAAACTTCAGGCCAATATCCATGATGAACATGGATATAAAAATCTTCAATAAAATACTGGCAAACTGATTGCAACAGCACATCAAAAAGTTTATCCATCATGATCACGTAGGCTTCATCCCAGGCATGCAAGGCTGGTTCAACATACACAAGTCTATAAATGCAATCCATCACATAAACAGAACCAAAGACAAAAACCGTATGATTATCTCAATTGATGCAGAGAAGGCCTTTGACAAAATTCAACAGCACTATAGGCTAAAAACCCTCAATAAACTAGATATCAATGGAACATGTCTCAAAATAATAAAAGCTATTTATGACAAACCCACCGTCAATGTCATACTGAATGGGCAAAAACTGGAAGCATTCCCTTTGAAATGTGGTACTAGACAAGGATGCCCTTTCTCACCACTCTTATTCAATATAGTATTGAAAGTTCTAGCCAGAGCAATCAGGCAAGATAAAGAAATAAATGTATTCAATTGGGAAAAGAGGAATTCAAATTGTGTCTATTTGCAGATGACATGATTGTATATTTAGAAGACCACATCATCTCAGCCCAAAATCTCCTTTAACTGATAAGCAACTTCAGCAAAGTCTCAGGACGCAAAATCAATGTGCAGAAATCACAAGCATTCCTATACACAAATAAAAGACAGAGAGCCAAATCAAGAGCCAACTCCAATTCACCATTGCTACAAAGAGAATAAAATACCTAGGAATATAACTAGCAAAGGTTGTAAAAGACCTCTTCAAGGAGAACTACAAAACACTGTTCAAAGAAATAAGAGAGGACACAAACAGATGGAGAAACATTCCATGCTCATGGTTAGGAAGAATCAATATTGTGATAATGGCCATACTGCCCAAAGTAATTTATATATTCAAAGCTATTCCCATCAAGCTACCATTGACCTTCTTCACAGAACTGGAAAAATCCACTTTACACTTCATATGGAACCAGAAAGAGAGCCTGCATAGCCAAGACCATCCTAATCAAAAAGAACAAAGCTGGAGGCATCATGCTACCTGACTTCAAACTATACTACAATCCTATAGTTATCTAAACAGCATGGTCCTGGTACCAAAACAGAGATACAGACCAATGGAACAGAACAGAAGCCTTGGAAGCAATGCCACACATCTACAACCATCTGATCTTTGACAACTTGACACAAACAAGCTGGGAAAGGATTCCCTGTTTAACAGATGATGTTAGGAAAACTGGCTAGCCATGTGCAGAAAGCTAAAACTGGACCCCTTCCTTACACCTTATACGAAAATTAACTTCGGATGGATTAAATATTTAAACACAAGACCTAACACCATAAAAACCCTAGAAGAAAACCTAGGCAATACCATTCAGGACATAGACATAGGCAAGGACTTCCATGACTAAAACACCAAAAGCAATGGCAACAAAAGCCAAAATAGACAAACGGGACCTAAATAAACTGCAGAGCTTCTGCACAGCAAAAGAAACAATCATTAGAGTGAATAGGCAACCAACAGAATGGGAAAAAAAATTTGCAATCTACCCATCTGACAAAGGGCTAATATCTAGACTCTACAAAGAACTAAAGCCGATTTACAACAAAGAAACAAACAAACCCATTCAAAGTGGGTGAAGGATATGGACAGACACTTTTCAAAAGAAGACATATATGAGGCCAAGAAACATGAAAAAATGCTCATCATCACTGGTCATTAGAGAAATGCAAATCAAAACCACACTGAGATACCATCTCACACCAGTTAGAATGGTGATCATTAAAAAATCTGGAGACAACAGATGTTGGAGAAGATGTGGAGAAATAGGAATGCTTTTACACTGTGGATGGGAATGTAAATTAGTTCAATCATTATGGAAGACAGTGTGGTAATTTCTCAAGGACCTAGAAATAAAAATTTCATTTGACCCAGCAATCCCATTACTGTGTATATACCCAAACAATTATAAATCGCTCTATTATAAAGACACATGCACACATATGTTCATTGTGGCACTGTTAACAATAACAAAGACCTGGAACCAACCCAAATGCCCGTCAATGATAGACTAGACAAAGAAAACATGGCACATATACACCATGGAATACTATGCAGCCATAAGAAACAATGAGTTTGTGTCCTTTCTAGGGACATGGATGAATCTGGAAACCATCATTCTCAGCAAACTGACACAAGAACAGAAAACCAAACACTGCACGTTCTCACTCATAGGTGGGTGTTGAACAATTAGAATACATTGGTACAGGGAGGAGAACATCAGACACTGGGGTATGTTGGGGAGTGGGGAGCTAGGGTAGTGACAGTGTGGGGTGGGGAGGTTGGGGAGTGATAACACTGGGAGGAATGCCTGATGTAGGTGCCAGCGGGATGGAGACAGCAAACCACCAAGTCATGTGTGTACCTATGCAACAATACTGCAAGATCTGCACATGTACCCCAGAACTTAAGGTACAATTAAAAATAATAATAATGAAGTACCAAATTTACTTTTAAGGAAGAATATTAGCAGCTCAGTTGTCAAGTAAACAATAACTACTTTAGAAGGCAGAATATAAGAATAATGCTTTTAGCTTATTTTTTAAAGATTAAAAAACCAAAAGCCCACCTTTCTGATTATGGCTTCTTTGTGCACTAAAAGGTTCATGTTCCTAATGATGTCATTGTATTTTAGCCTATATTAATAAGCACAGAAAAGAATAAGAAAATGCAAAAGTCTAAATTTAGCACAAAGATGATCTATACTGTAGTTTCTATATTATAAGAAGTAAAGAAAATAGGAAAAAAGCAAAAAATAATTTTGCAACTTTGAAGAAAAAACATAAAAATAGAGAAGCACAGAAAATCTTGACCTCATGTTTTTTAGAGACAAGTTGAAGTGAAAAATGTCTTAAGATCTCTCATAACATTGAAACTTAATGGTTTCATGTTTTTAATTAACTGTCACTAGCCAACTATAAAGAGCTTGTATCTTGCTTCACTGTAAGCTTGGTTTTCTGGATAATAATGGCACACAACTATGAAATGTTCTGTGAATGTAATATACTTTCTGTATTCTGACACTTTTAGGTAATTTTGTATCATATGTATTGTATTAGAATTATTTTTGCATGTGAATTCATTTCCGACAGAGAGTAATCCCTTGAGGGAACAGAATTAATCACTTTTTAATATCTTGTGTTTATCACAGTGCTTGGCACATAGAAACTGATCAATCAAAACAAACTGAACTAAAATTTGTAGAACTTGTAATAATTAAGTTGCAGGCAACAGATAGAATTACTTTAAGGTAAAGAAATTGAAAGTTCTTGAAATTGTCCAAAATTTCACTAGAATCATGGTAACTGCTGTATTAGGTACCGCATGGAAGTTCTGTTTCTATTTGCTGTTGTTCTTGCTTTGATTTGTTAAAAAAAAAATTCAGGGTGGGTGCGGTGGCTCACGCCTGCAAACCCAGCACTTTGGGGGGCTGAGGTGAGCAGATCACGAGGTCAGAAGATCGAGACCATCCTGGTCAACATGATGAAACCCTATCTCTACTAAAATACAAAAAAATTAGTCAGGCGTGGTGGCACGTGCCTGTATTCTCAGTTACTCCGGAGGCTGAAACAAGGGCATCACTTGAACCAGGGAGGCGGAAGTTGCAGTGACCCGAGATTGTGCCTGGTGACAGAGCAAGATTTGGTTAAAAAAAATCCAGCATTTATCTTATCTTTAGTTTTAGAAGAAGAAAGACAAAGATAAAAATAAGTAGCATTTAAGCTAAAGAGAAGAATTCTATATCCACAGTGAAGTTGGGATTTAAGATTGATTATAACCCGGAAGACAGGAAAAGGTCCCTATCTGGCAATGGTTTAGTTTGAAAGTCAGTTCCATAATACACAGACATTTGTTTACACAATTTTTTTTTCTTGTGTCTGTGCTAAATCAAAATAATATATCAAAACTGAATTGTTACAGCACCAACATGTTATAAAGCTTGCTTTCAAGTTTTGACAATTGTAGTACTTATTTCTATCTCCTTTATTATCATAGCAACATCCAACATCAGTTTCCCAGAAATGGAAACAGAGTTGGCAAAATGTTCATGAGTATTTATTTTCTTCTATGGAATGCACAAAAGGTAGTCTTACCATTTTTAACTACTATAATTTTACTATGAATTTATTGAAGTTGTCACACAGAGCTTTGATAGTGAAGGACCCTAATGAATGACCCCACATTGAAAGAATATATTTTTCAGATACAGTGAACATTCAAATATCTTGTTAACTTCAAGCTTTTAAAATGCTTCTTCCTCTGGGATACTGACTGGAGATTCTGATTCTGCTATTTTCCTTCTACCACAAGAGTAGCATTACCAAAAGAAGCTTCTCCTTTGTCCTGGATCCCACATAAGAAAAGCTGTGGAGTAGCCAACTTGGAGCATGCAATAGAAGAATAAAATTGTTGCAAGCCATTGAGACTTTGAGTTGTTCATTACTGTAAAGATAACTGACTGAATTTGGATTCTGCACATCATGACAAGAGGGTCCTACTTAAATTGTATCAACATGTCTCCAACCTTTACTATAAAGAACAAGGACATCAAGTTATTTTTTTTTTTGCCAAAATTTTTTTATTTTCATCCATAAAAAATAAAGAACGGTCATTTGAGGCCCTTGTAGTTAAAATAAGGTGAGAGTAGTATGGGATATGCATTATAAATCCTGTCTTCCCAGAAGTATGAGATTTGCATTACTTTACGCACATGATATATTTTCAGCATTTTTTTCTAAATATTTTCTAGTTTCCTCCCTCCCTCCCACCCTCCCTCCCTCCCTTCCTTTCTTCTTTCTTTCTTGCTTTTCTTCCCTTTGTTTCTTCCTCTCTTGTAATTTTTTTCTTGGCTTACTTATAAGTAGATTGTTTAATTTCCGAGATTTTTGCAAACATCTTGCAGTTTTTGTTTTCTAATTTAATTCCTTGTTGGTACAAGAATATGTTGAACTTTTGACATTTCCTTTATGGCCCCATGTAAAGGCTACCTTGGTGAATGAACAATGTGTGAACTTCCAAAGTGTGGATTCTATAACTGCTGGACGTTGTGTTCTACAAATGTAAATTAGATCAAGGTGCTTAATACTATGGTTCATAGGATAGTGAATTTGCCTCTTTCTTCTTCTGTTTTGTTAAATTGTATTTCATATATCCATAATGTTTGAGCATTATTTATTCTTAGGTATATACATGTTTATAATTGTTAGCCTTCCTAAAGAATCGGTACTTTTATTATAAAATATTCTAATTATCTCTGATAATCTCTGTCCTGAAGTTGATTTATCTGATGTTAATCTAACCACTTCGGTCTTTGTAAATTATTGTTTGTCTACTATATCTTTTTCCACAGTTGTATTTTCAATCTATGTTTTCATGTTTAAAGTGCCTCTCTTGTACTTAAAGTTCATACCTTTGATGACTGCTTTGTCTGTGGCTTTTTTCTTGCAAAACATTGTATTTTACAGTCACCAAATTATACAGCATGATAGGGTTAATGATTTAAAATGATATAGCAGAGAAGTCAGAAATCTAAAATAATTATGAAATATTCATTCTTTCTCTTTCTCCTCTGTCTCCTCTTTGTGCGTATGTATCTCTATTTCTCTTATCAATATGGTTTCTTTTTTCAGGAACTTCATAAGCTTAGAAGAAATTTAGGACTTTGAAAATAAAAATTTAGGATGTTGAGTACATAAATATTTTGACATAGATGCAACTTTCACCAGTTGGTAATGGTAATGATTCGTTTTAGACATTTGACCATATATTTATGTAATTTTATTAATTTTTATTGATGATAAATATTGCTTACTTAAATATGACAAAATACTATATATGCATATACATACATACTATATGCATAATATCACCTATGTACATCCTCCTGTACACTTTAAATCACCACTAGATTATAATACCTAATATAAATGCCATATAAATAGCTGTTATATTATATTGGGTTTTATTTGTGTTTCTAATTTTGTGTGGTTATAGTTTATTTTTTTTTGTAGGTATGTTTGATCCGCAGTTGGTTAACTCCATCAGTGTGTAACCCACACATAAAAAGGCTCAATGTAGTATTGTATTACTCTGGATATTTTATTTTTCAAAAGTGATGACATTTCTTCTGACATAGAGGTTAGGAACAAAAGCATTTCTCTAAGTAATATTCATGCTTCAAAAAATATTTCACTTACTATTTATCTCAGAAAGTGCTGCTGGATAAATATGCTTGAATAAAGTCATTATATTGTGAGGCTTTATTAATATTATAGCATTGCTTTTGGAAAAAGACATGACTGTGAAATTTCTCATTAGCTACTTTGTAATGTTATTTATTGTTGATGCAGCCTCAATTGAATTTCCATTTAACTTATGCTACTTTCTTGATAACAAAAATAATGTATTCAAATTATTTTTTCTTTAGATGTTCTAAATAAAATGGTCACCATGTAGTTTTTGCATACTTCAAATTAGAGTTATTTTCCCAAAATATATACTATAAAATAGTATTTGCAACACAAGGAAATGTGTTCTTTATCAAAATGGCACATTCACATAGATGATTTGGATTCAATAGCTCTGAACATAAGCAAAGAAATGCAAAATTTTATAGATAACTAATTTCACTTGACTTTCCATATTTTCCAAGGTGTACTTCATGTAATGGTTTGCCATTATTTTAGTTTTTATAGATTGGCACTATTATATTACCCTTTTACAAGTTAATAAAAGACTTTTATAAACAAATTGATGAGGACTATCTTTATTTGAGAGACGGATGTTGCAGTTAAATAATTATTTACATTGTTTCCAAAAACAATACAAAATAATTTTTAGTTAATACTATAAAACATGTTTTACAAACTCAAGTTTTAAAAAGAGTCTTAGATTCAATAGACATAAAATTAATATGTGAAAATGCTATAAAACTTCATTTATATACCTATCCCGCTTGGGACATACAGTTAATACTTTCAGAATAGCTCCATTCCATGGGTCTTAGAAAAACCCTAGGATGTAAGAATTTACAAGTCTTCCTGCTTACTTAAATCACCCTCCAATATTAAATTTTTACATATGTTTTAACAAAAAGTTTCATACTTCAAGTTATAGCATTATCTATTTTCTTATGGATTCAATGGTTTTATTCAGAACTTTCAAATTTACCCAGAATATCTAGAATTGAATTATTGTTTATTCCATTATGATGATATTCAATTCTATGAATAACAAATTCTGTTATATTTGACTTTACTAATATTTTATTATTTTACTATCATAATATTAAATCATTTATGAACACATTGATTTATAAACTCGCTAACTGACAATTTACCTTGAATCATAACAATGGGTGTGAACTAGTCTGAAAAAAAATACTGAGTTCAAAGCCCATTATTTCCAGATAATCTGGTTTGGTTTGTAGGAGGATGGAAATGTCCCTCAGATCTCAGATCACACAACCTTTCCTTGGATGAAATATTAAGCAAACTTTATTAAGATGGTCAAATTAAATGTTCGGGTAAAGAAGTACAAACCTTCAATAAAACATTTGAATAAAAACAAAGAAAACTCATCCAAGTTTGCACTAAACAGTAGAAGACAGTGTTTGGGGAAAAAATTCTTGAGTTGCTAGTGTGTAAAGAAATGTGTTTTTGTTTCATTTTAAACTTTTATTTCAGGTTTAGGGGTATATGTGCAGGTTTGTTATATAGGCAAACTCACGTCATGGGGGTTCATTGTTCGGACTGTTTCATTACCCAGGTACTAAGTCTAGTACCCAATAGTTATTTTTCTTACTCCTCTCCACCCCTCACCGTCCAACCTCAGGTAGGCCCCACTGTCTGTTGTTTCTCTCTTCGTGTCCTTGTGTTCTTATTATTTAACTCCCACTTATAAGTGAGAACATGCAGTATTTGGATTTTTTTCTCTTGCATTAGTTTGCTAAGGATAATAGAAAAAGAGTATGTTGTAATGGGGTCAGGGTAATTCATGGCAGGGAGAAATTTATTATAGAGTACTGAGGCCTTGCCTTTGCATAGGGAAGAGGTTGAGGACCTTACTTCACCTTGACGTAGACAAAACCATAATTTAGCATAGTGCACCCAAAAGATTATAAATGTATATTATACCAAAGGTACAATTTGAAGACTATGGTAAAACTCAGTCAATTCTCAGAGAAGTCTCCTCAACACTTCTCCAGAATTTCTCCTTGACACATAGTTGGACAATTTAGAGGACATAGTTTTTCAGCATGTGATGTGTATATTTTTGAGTTTGATTGATTCAGTGTTAACATAAGTAAAAAATGGAGTTATATATATCTGGAAATAGAGGATGGAGGCCAAAATATGAATAGAAAATTGAACAAACAGAACAAATGTGTGAACATTTAACTATTGGGCTTTGGGTTAGCAGGTCAGAAGAGAGAACTGAAAATGTCTTTAAGTATTTCGGTCCCAAAATGAATAATTACAACTGTGAGTAGAACCAAAATTTAATTATGTAAAAATATTCTGACTGGATTCCAGATAAAAAAATAAACGTCTTTTCTATCTGATTTAGAGTAACACATCAATATAAATAGAAAGTTTTATAATTATATATTTCAAACAAACTTCATTTTTTTGTTTCTATTTTTTCTACTATATTTAAATTTTTAATTAATTCAGAATCTTTTTATACAGTGCAATATGTTAAAAAAAAAAACTACCTTTCTAAAAGGCAATGCACTCCGAAGTCCTTAAAACGAAAAAGTAGTATATCATTCTAATGTAAGTATGTCAGTTGTATTGTAACATGCTATGAGATGTGTTAATGGCAATAAAGCTGTTATTAGCTCGACTATTTTATTTTCAGTAAAAATATTTGTAAAGGCCATTGAACAAACATGACCATTATAAGAATTTCTCATTAAGAGAATGAACATTCATGACATAAAATTTTAAAAAATGCCCCAATATAAAGTAATTCTATCTTACAAACTAATATAGGAAAATGAGTTTTAAATCACTCCAAACCACTTAAATTACTTTTCAGTGTCCACTTCACACATCACGTTGTAAGTTCATTAACACTGAAACATATGCTCTGCTGAATGTAATATTAACATCTAGGAAATGGCCCTTTATAATTTATGGTGGAGTCTATTTGATGACTTACTATGAATATTTTACTAACAGATAATGTAAATCTAATGGTTTTAAAGAAGTACAATTTCTAAGTAGTAGTTTAGAAAATGCTTAAAGTAGTAAAACTTTAAGAATAAAAGGTCTTCATAAAAACTTATTTTACACATTTTTCAGATTTTTAAATATTCTATTTTCAATTGAGAAAAGTAATTTACATTTTTTAAGAACTGGTTCACACTCTCCCTAAATCAAATAATTAATGTTAAACTCTGTAATTTTCAAACATCATATTTTAGTTTTATACAAATATTGTTTATAAGAATAATGTAGCCTTAAATTATGTTGCATGTAAGTCCATGGAATAATAAGCAAATATTTACACTTTCCAATTCATATCTGTAAGTAGACATGGAAAATGCCATGATCTAATATTTATCATCCAGCATCATAATCTGTATTAAAGAGGTAATTGGTGACAACTTATCACTAAAACAACAAAGTTTCTTCTCACTATATTTATTGTGTGGGTGTATCTATTAGAAGCGGAATGATCTCACAAACTGTGGCCATCTTAGTGTGATATTAACAGAGATGACGGAAGATTCTCCAAAAATATCTTGCTGCTTCATTGAAAACAGTATATAAAATTCACTATAAATTTATTTTTGTTTTGCCATTCAAAATAATATTTTAGAAGCATCCAGATTACTGGAAACCTGGGTATTAATCCAGGATTTTTTAATATCTCTTAAAAAAATCCATTACACTAATATTAAGCATTTTTTTAGCTGAAGAATGTTATGGATTACATCAATAAACAATGGAATGAATATGAGGAGATATTTTTACTGACTGAAACAAAAAATAAATTAGTTTCTAGAATGCTAAGAAACTATTGAGAGCTCACAAATAAAAAATTGGCCAAAAGAAAAAATAATAAAAGATACAAACAGGGAATTTTATTAATGTAAAAACTAAAAATGCTGACAGAATATAACAAGATACCCTGTCATTGCTGTAGTGGAATGGCCTTCCAAAGCTATATCTATATCCTAACCACTAGAATCTATTAAGGTGATCTTATAAAAATGGGTCTTTGCAGATGTAAACAAATTCAGCATCTTGAGATAAGATTATCTTGGATATCTGGGTGATCTCTATATACAATGACAAGCACTTTTATAAAAACAGGAGAGCAGGGCGCGGTGC